>JAQGBT010001624.1:0-30178 GCA_034698585.1 Disparrhopalites patrizii | reverse complement strand
CCTCTCTCTCTGTTTCTCCTCTCTTTCTCTTCTCTCTCTGTTTCTCCTCACTTTCTCCTCTCTCTCTGTTTCTCCTCTCTTTCTCTTCTCTCTCTGTTTCTCCTTACTTTCTCTTCTCTCATTCTCTCTCTGTTTCTCCTCTCTTTCTCCTCTCTCTCTGTTTCTCCTCTCTTTCTCTTCTCTCATTCTCTCTCTGTTGTTCCTCTCTTTTTCTTCTCTCATTCTCTCTCTGTTGTTCCTCTCTTTCTCTTCTCTCATTCTCTCTCTGTTCTTCCTCTCATTCTCTCCCTTCTTCCGCACCTTTTCTTCTCTCCTGCTCTCTCTTCTTCCTCGTTTTCTCTTCTCTCATTCTCCCTCTTCTTCCTCGCTTGCTCTACTCTTCTTCGTCACTTTCTCATCTCTCATTCTCCCTCTCTTCTTCCTCACTGTCTCTTCTATCTGTACTCCCTCTTTTTCACTTCTCTTTTACTGTGCTTTCTCTCTCTCTCTATTTTTCTCTGTCGTCACGACTTTCTGTTTCTCTCTACGTCTGTTTCTACATTTTCTCTCTTACCATTTGCTTCTTATCATCTGTAAGACTCCCTTTCTATATCGCTTCTGCTGCTCGCTGATTTCTCCCCACGTATTTCTCTGTCCCTCTCCACTCTTCCCTCGATCTCAATTTCCCCTTGTCTATCAGGCATTGCTTTCACTACTGTCCTATTGTCCCTCTGTCCTCATTGCCCCTGTCCCCATAAAAAAAGTGGTGGCTGTGTGGTGAGGACATTGTGTGTAATAATGAAGCCCAACTGTCTCAAGTCAGAAGGGGGCTGACTGGGAGTGAGTGAGTCGTTACGGGCACTATTATTATTATCTTGTTCGAACAAGGCCAGCAATTTCCTTGCGGTGTCCTGTGGTTTGGGATCGGGATGGTTTGGCGTTGAGGAGACAAACTTTGACAGGATGTTTGTCCGTGGACTTGTGTAACAAGATCGTGAGTAGGATCTGATGAAATTATCAGCCCAGTGCCTTCCCTGTGTGATTCATACATATCTAGATATATATATGTATGCACATATGGAGGTATATGGTAGGTACGTGGTTAAATCATAAACTCTCGTAGCCTTATACGAGCACAAGTGCGGTATAAAGATACAAACGGATTGGTTCTCCACCACTGCTTCCCTTAACAATCCCCGGTGTAATTCCAAACTTTTCCCTTTCATTTGGATAATGACATGCAGTTTCCCTTGTCCCTGTCTCATTTTACATACGTTCTTCCTACCCGTTTTATATTGCTTCCAACCAAAGTCAAGTAGGAGAGAGACGTTGGTGTGGGGGAAAAAATATACAGAGCCTGTTTCAGATAATGGGATTCTTTGGTCCTGAATAGGAATAGATTTGTATGTATTATGCCTGGGTGAAAGAGAGGAAATTGTAAAAAAAAAGCCCGTGTTTTTTTGTGGCAAATACAATAAGGAACCGTTGATGCCGATTGATTTAAATAGGTGTAAATGCCACCATAATTGTGATTGACGAATGCAATCACATTTTCATAATTGGAGGGAAATCACACGTGGATTTGTTTTGGAGCTTCTCCAAAATTCGAATACGTACATATGTATGCAGATAATACAAAAGGATACCCTTTTCGTTGCTAACTTTCCTTTTTTTTGGAATTTTTTTTATTTCCAATGTGGTGAAAGTCAGACGGGGATGGAGAGAATTGGGAAGTGGTTGGAGTACCTTCTGGAACAAGAGGGAAAAGACAATAAAGGAGTTAACAAGACAAAGCTGGAGGAAGAAATCCCCTCCTCAGCCACATCCCCATCATCCTCATCAGTGTTGGTGGGTAACTCGGGGAGTTTTTCTAATGAAGAATATCGAGCGGACCACATCTCTCTCTTCCAACTCGTTACTCATTCAAGACGACGTGGTGTCGAAGACATTTTTCACCGAACCATCATGGCCCTCTACCTTCTGACTCTTGTCAAGTCCACCAGATTTTTCAGTATGTTTCCCTCTATTTATACTAGTAGCATATAAGTATGTACCTATAATGCGCACTCAGCTATTATTATTATATGATTCCATTATATATAGGTCCAGGTTATTATTATTATCTTCTTATGCACATCCCCGGGATTTTATATTCCTACCACTAGTTTGTGGTGAGCGTATGCATGTGTACATCATTTTATTACGTTATTCTACAACTCATTATTAAAACCACATCATTATGTCTCCCCTCTCGCACATAATATTTTTTTTTACATAAATTTATTCCATCTCTCTCTCTCTCCCACTCTTTGACTTTCTCTCTAAAATTCTGTATGCTCTTCCTTCCCTTTCCCTAGAATCATATAGAGGGACCAATGTGGCGTCAGTATACTTGTAATCGTTATGACGCTGTAACAATTTCAAAGCGCCGGGAATCGCTTAGCATTCTCCCCGTTTATATTCCTGCCATTAATATGGCTTTACGAGGGCACAAAAGCTCGGGGTTTCTCCCAGTTGTCCCACCTTGACTGTGTGAGTACAAAAAAAAAAGCTGTGGGCTCATTACGAATGTCAGGGAGTTCCTTTCCCCTCGTCCTTCACTTCAGAAGAGTGTGAATGTGTCAAATTGTTGGGTGGGCCCAAGTGCTATGGGGAAAGGGGGAGGAGGGTGAGGAAAGGAGCACAAAAATCACCTTCTTCCCTCCCTTCCCATAGCCAAGAGAATGGAGAGGGAGTAAGAAATGTTTGTTTATTTGGTATGATTGTTCTTTTGTCGGGGTCGCACGAATGAGTAAGGAGGCCAGCTTTGTAGATACGTGAAAGAGGTACAGCCAATGATGAATGCCCCAAGAAGCACCGGAGGAAGGGCAAGGACATTGTTCCACATTTTCCCTACTTTTTCCTTTACCAAAGTGGGGAAGGAAGTCTGTGTGACGGGGTGTATAATAAACGGGATGACATAACAATAGTGAGGGGGATTGAAACCGGAACAGGAACGTTCAGGCCTCAATTTACAAAGTTTAATCTCTGCTGGGAAAAACTTTCTTTTTTGTTTCCAATAACACAGCGAAAATGGGACGGGGTGTGTCTGGAATACCAAGTGTGGACTATTAGAGAGGGAAATTGGAGAAGGGAGAAAGAGAGAGTGAGAGGCAAGAGGAGAAGGTGTAAGAAAAACATTAGAAGAAAGTGAAAGAACAGTGTGAGAAGAAAGAGAAAGTAAAATTGGAGAGAGAAAAACAGGCAGAGAAGCAAACGTGGAGAGAAAGAGAGATACAAACAGATAGAAAAACAAATTGACACAAAGAGAAATAAATGAGAGAGATACAGAAAGAGAATGCAGAAATTGGAGTAAAAGGGAAAGCAAAGATTCTAGCGAAATAGGAAGCAAAAATTCCAGAGAAAGAGGGACAAAGAGGAGAAATAGAAAGTGAAAGCTAAAATGAAACAGAAAGAGAGAGAGAAACAAACCGAGAGAAGAAATGAAAAAGAAGAGAAAAAGTGGGAGAAAGAAGGAGAAAAATCAAACCTGAGAGAGGAAGAGAGAAAGCAAAAATGAGAGAGAAAAAGCGAGAAAGCAAAAATTAGAAAGAAAGAGAGAGAAAGCAAAAATGAGAGAGAAAAAGCGAGAAAGCAAAAATTAGAAAGAAAGAGAGAGAAAGCAAAAATTAGAAAGAAAGAGAGAGAAAGCAAAAATTTGAAAGAAAGAGAGAGAAAGCAAACATTTGAAAGAAAGAGAGAGAATGCAAAACTTTGAAAGAAAGAGAGAGAAAGCAAACATTTGAAAGAAAGAGAGAGAATGCAAAAATTTGAAAGAAAGAGAGAGAAAGCAAAAATTAGAAAGAAAGAGAGAGAAAGCAAAAATTTGAAAGACAGAGAGAGAGAAAGCAAAAATTTGAAAGAAAGAGAGAAAGAAAATATGAGAGATAACGAGGGAAACAGAAGAAGAAGGAGAGAGTATACAAAAAAAGTCCAGCAAGGCTTCAGAATAACTGGAAGGAAACAAAAGAAAATATGGGGGAAATCTTGAGAAAATCAGTGCAAAAACAGTAACTAGTCCTTCCTCGGAGTCGAGGGAGATAGACAGGAGGAGAGGAGAACAGAGAGAGAATGTTGGGAGTTATAAGACTGAGCGAGATGTTGACACTGAAGAAAGTGAAAAAAAACTGGAAATGGAAAATATTGCGACACGTTGAGAGTGACTGAAAATATCCCAGAGGATATTGCACACTGCTGTGCAAACGGATTTTTACCAGCAAGGAAAAAAAACCTTGCCACCACGCGGTGCTGAAACATTTGCGGGGAACCTACCCGCGTCGAGGAGGGGAATCATGTTTTGCAAAAGGATCTGTGTAAATATTACAATGACGATGCTATCTAAGTGGATGGGAGAGCTTATTGTGAAGCATGAGAAATTATTAATGAAGGTGGCCAAAAACACAAGAGGGAGACAGTGAGCGATGAAACGTCGTAAAATCATGTGTAATCACCCAAATTTACCATATCTAATTATGGTACATAAATAGGCAGAAAACAATCTTCTGGCAATAACAATCATTTTTACCTAAGGAAAGCCATATCAGGTGGAAAAATGTAAAGGAAAGGGAAGACAAAAGGAATCGCAGGAATGCTTTTTAAACGAATAGGGAATTATGAAGCTCTGGTATACTCCCAATGACGAATTTAGACATCAATCGGTAGATTTAAAGGAATGAAACGCTATTATTTTTATCGTCTTTTGCTCCTCTTTGAATTCTGCTTCACTTCAATGCAGTCGATAGTAATGTATGAATAATGAACAAAAAAGAACTACATTTACATTAGAATAACTACTTACTGGTGGAGTCGGACCTCATGGGAAATTGTGGTTGCGGGAATTCATAAATTTCCTGTTCCTGCCTTAATTCCAGTGTCTGTGGACGCATGAGGAGGATTCTGTCAGTCTCACATGCACGTGTGATGGCTGAGAAAGAATCCCATTCTCTTTACTTTTACCGCTGCCTGTCATTGGCTCAGTCCGTATAGCTGTATGGATATAGGTGTATCCCCATAATTACATGCATACTTTTGCTTCCATTCATTCTCCACCACTTCTAACGTTAGCTCTTTTCCTCTTCCTCACTTTCTCCTTGTCTTTCTCAAGCCTTCTCTCTCTTTCTTTCGTTTTCTTTATGGATGAATTTGTACTTTTGAGTATTCTTCCATTTGGTTCTGTGTCTCCATTTTTATTCGACTTTCTCTTTATCCTCTTTCTCTGTCTCTATTTATGTTTATCTCTTTATGCTGCTTTCGCTCTTTCTCTTGTTGCTGTTTTCTCTCTTTTTCTCTCTGCTGCTTTTTTATCACTCTTTTCTGCTTTCTTTGTTTTGCTGCTTTCTTTATCCCTCTTTTCTGCTTTCTCTCTCTTTGCTTTTTTTGTATCTCTTTATTGCTTTCTCTCTCTACTTTGCTGCCTTCTCTCTCATTGCTTTTTTGGTATCTCTTTGCTGCTTTCTCTATCTTTCCTGTTTTATCTGTTTCTCTATGCTGCTTTCTTTATAACTCTTTGTATTTCATTTCTCTCTCTCACTCTCTTTGCTGCTTTCTGTCTCTCTTTGAGGCTTCTTATGTCTCTCTTTTCTGCTTTCTCTCTTGGATGTTTTCTCTGTTTCTCTTTGCTGCTTTCTCTATCTCTATTAGCTTCTATTTCCGGCTAACTTTGCTGATGTCTTGCTCGGCTTCTCGTTTCTGCTTTTCCTCGGGTTTCTCGTTGCTAATCTTCTCCTTAGTTGGCTTCTCTATTTGTCTCTCTTTGATTCTCACTCTCAATCTGTCCTTCTTCCTCTCTCTCAGTCTTTCGCTGGTTTCCTTTACCTCCTTTTCGAAAACCTCTTGTCTTTTCACTCTATTCCCGACTCTCTTTTCTTCTGTACCTTGTTCTTCCCTCTCGGTATTTCTCTGGATGTTTAACTCATGCAGTATATCTCTATGTGCAGCCCTTCTTGTTTCCCACCCCTCATGCTTTTACTCCCAATTTCCCCGGAAATGTGTGGTTTGACCTCAAAATTGGAAAAGAAGTACTAGGATTTTCCAGGCCAAGAGCATGCCTTATAAATACTGCAGTATGTTGGGGGAAAGAGCACATAGAGGATTAGAAAATTTCCTTCGCCTTCCTTTTTTTTCGGTACGCAGAAGACACTTGTGTCATTCCTCCTCTTTATTAATTAACTACCCGGTATCTTTGGTTAAGATTAAAAAAAGCAAAAGACAATGTGAGAAGAAAAGGAGGTCTTAGGAGAGGAAGTTTCCCCGCCGTTATTAGATTTTGCTCCCAGAAAATGTGACATTGTACAAGTCGCTGGCTGTGGCCGTGAGTCATGTCTCCTGATTTATTATTAGTTGGAATGATGACGAGACCAAACCCTATCCTCTTCTTCACTAAATGTCATTATCATGGAACTTATGGCAAGATAAATGTATTCATAATGAAGGCCCGTGCTGCATCTGGCTTGTACAATATGTGTGCTTTCTTTTTTTTTTAGTTTCCCTTCCTTTTTTCTCTCTGCCCATATCTTTTTAACCCAATTCTCCAAGTCCCGGAGTGAATACACACATGTGTATATGTACGCCATCACAGAAAAAAGGGAAAAAAGAAAAGTAGAATGCTTTCTCCGTTATTGAACAAAGTATGATTCCCCCCGCTCACGAATGTTGACGTGATAATAATTCTATTTTTATGGACAATTTCTAGACGTAGAAATGTGTCGGGCTTTCTGTCGTCCTTTCAGGAGCAAAGTGATCACATATATTTGTACACGTAGTTCACAAATGTCATTACACACTTTCCTCACAGGATGACGCAGGAATGGTTGAATTGAGTCTGTACTCCAACTTGTGGTTCTCCAATTCCCTATTTGTGCCCCTATTTTTCTTTCCGCGAAAGATATTGGGTGAGGTTAGCGATAGAGGAACAAGAGCCAACGAACAAATCGTGTCAGCTCCAGGATGAGAGTAAGTGAAAGTGACGGCAGTGGGGATGGGCAAGGGAAGCGTTAATAAAGTTTTCAAACACTGTCCTGGAAACAGATATTAAAGCGGGAGAAAATTCCGTCACACCCCTGAGAGACATTGAAGGAGAGGAACTAAATGAGGAGGAGGCAGAATTATGAATACATGTGTATCCCTGGATGTATGGATACTGCAAAATACAGCGACAGAGACCCAGAAAAAGCTGGATGACGAAAGAGGAAAGGCGATAAGCTCACGGTACGCGGAAGAGAAAGTGAAGAGATGAAGAGATTAAAAAGAATGCAGAAAAGTACAAAAGAGGGGAAAGTTTGACAAAAGAGGAGAACGAGGGAGGGATACGAGTGAGAAGGAATTACCGTGAAAGACATTTATGGACGAGAGGAAATGAGAGTGAGAATGGTGAACTTCGAGAACAAGAGAATTTGAGTAGCGGGGCACGGAGAAAGAGAGAATCCGAGAGGGAATAATACAGGAATAACTCGTCGAGGGAGGGAGAGGCTAATAGAGAGACATAAAAAATTACAAGGCGTTAGAAAGGGAATTATTAAACAGAAACATGGGATAGACGAAATTAGCTGGAAAGAGAGAAAATGTGAGAGAAGGATAAATGAACACAGAAACGTTAGGAGTGGAAATTAGAGAAAGAGTATGTGAAGAGAAATTAGAGAAAGAGAACCATAGAAGAAATAGAAAATGATAATCAAAATAAAGCGAGAAGGAAACCGATAATAAAGAGAGAGAAGGAGAAAGGGAAAATGAGAGCATCAGAGCAGAAATAAAGTGAGAGAGAGAGAAGGAGAGGGAAAATAAAGAGAGAGAGAGAATCAGAGCAGAAATAAAGAGAGAGAGAGAATCAGAGCACAAATACAGAGAGAGAGAAGGAGAGGGAAAATAAAGAGAGAGAGAGAATCAGAGCACAAATAAATAGAGAGAGAAGGAGAGGGAAAATAAAGGGAGAGAGAATCAGAGCAGAAATAAAGAGAGAGAGAGAGAGAGAAGGAGAGGGAAAATAAAGGGAGAGAATCAGAGCAGAAATAAAGAGAGAGAGAGAGAGAGAGAGAGAGAAGGAGAGGGAAAATAAAGGGAGAGAATCAGAGCAGAAATAAAGAGATAGAGTTATCAGAGCAGAAGTAAAGAGAGAGGGAGACGAAATGCAAAAGACAGAAAAGAAGAAAATGAGAGAGAAGGTGCAAGGGAAAATGAGAGAGAAGGAGACGAGAAATCAAGGGCAGAGGACGAGAAATAAAGGGCAGAGGACGAAAAATAAAGAGAGAAGTAGACGGAAAATGAAAGAGATTAGAGGGAAACATAGAAAAATAAGAGGAAAAATGAGAGAGATAAGAAGGAAAATGAGAGAGAGATAAGAGCAAAAATTAGAGAGAGGAGAGGGAAAATTGGAAATAGAGAAATTAAGTGGGGAAATGAGAGATATAAGGAAAGAGGAAATTTAAGGGAGAGAGAAAAAATGAGAAAGAAGCAATTAGTGGCGGGAAATGGTTGAACGAGGAAAGAAAGAGGGAATATCTGTATATCCAAGATGAGAAAGAGGAGAGAGGGAGAACAGAAAGATATATATGTACGCACATACCTACATTGTATGGGCGACGGAGATGAGAAGTTTGAAGGGCGAAAAATAGACGTTGTTTTGTGGTGGAAATAAAAAAAGGGGGAATTTTGAAGGGGACGAAGCAACTCACCCCAACACCATTTGAACTGCTTTCACCGTCTCCCGGGACGAAACAGTACTCCTTTTGCAAACATTCTCTCTCTCTCTCTCATCCATGCATGCTGTCGGATGCATGTGTTCCCAAGAAAAACAAAGAGAACGTATAGTATCACAGAGCCCGTCACCATGGTTACATAGTGGCTTAAGTCGAGGTTGGTGCTTATGAGTTTTAATTTAATAAAGAAATTCTCCTCTTGTGTATGTGTATCCAGAGGAGGGAAAGGAGAAAGGATCGGAGGGACGAGAAGGAGGAGGAGGAGGAGGAGGAGATGGAGGAACAGCAGCTGGAGGTTTGGAGAAGCCCGGAGAAAATAATGGGAGAAACAAATGCGGAGAAGAATGGACGAGGGACTTGGATGGAACTTACAGAGATGAAGTGGCTGTAGGAACGATTCTCCTTCGAAGTCTTCAGTTCCTCCAGTTCAATGCTCATGAAGTTGCGGCATGGGACAATGAAAAGTCCGAATCGGTTTTTTTGGGTGGTGGACTATTCCTTACATTGGCACTCTTCAATCACTCCTGCAATCCCGCCATTGTTCGGTTCGTTTCAAGTCTCTTTTTCAGTTTTCATTCTTCCCTGCCTCCCACGCTTTTTCCTTTTCTTTTTCTTTCTCTTAACAACAAAACAGGTCACGTAAAGATAAAATACGTATTTTTTAGCACTTTCATTTCAATTTCCTCACGCTCCCATCATTCTATTTTCCTTGAGTGGGGACAAATCCCTCCAATTCACCTTTTGTTAGGAAACGAAAATTTTCACCAATGTCATTCTTCGTACTTTCTTCGTTTTTTAAATCTTCTGACAAAAAAAAAATTCTAGCGCAAGCTGCAATCTGTCACATTTTTTGTTAAAAGTTACTAACACATCCCAGGGCAAAAAGCTTGCCTTTTACCGTGCCCTGCATTTCTCCTCCAAATACCTTTTGCTACAATGTTCCCTATAACTATGGCTTTTTCTCGAAAAAAAAATGCTTGTTGCCAAAAGCAATGTATGAGTCATATCTGAGTCTGTACTTGCACAATTTCTCTGCACTGGTTGTGGACAAAAGTTTTGGTGGAAAAAGTTTGGGGGACAGGAAAATAGTGATAATTTAATAAATTCTTTTGCATTCCCTCTATCAGCGAATTTGGTGAACCACAATCATGAGGTGAACTCTTTCCTCCTTTTCGTTTCCATTATTTGCTTTATTTCTCTCTCTCTCACTCAAGTTTTGACAAGTTCAAGAAAAAAACGTCTTCTCCCTCCTTTTCTCCCATGATTTTCCTAGCACTCTCAAAATTGTCACAATTTCATTCTCTCCTACTGTCGTCGGAGGTAAAGGCATTTTTCTGTTTACACACACTTTTTTTTACGCCCGTAGAAATTTATTTTTTTTCTTTGAAAGAGAGCGCATACATACGTTTATAGACGAGGAATTCCCAGTATTGGAGGTAGAAATTCTCGATGAAGGAATCTCTCCAGCTCGTACGCAAAGGAGACCTGCCATCCAGATTTTCCCACACGACAAACTGTTCGAGCAAAAAGCTAAATTATTGCGGGATGAGATTATTCAGTTCCCATGACGACATTCACATTATCCTTGAAAGACGACTAGTCCAACTTTTCCTTGCCTATTTCATTACATCCTAAATACAAGCTCATACATTCTAATCCTCTTTATCTAGCATTTAGGACCCAGCATTGACACATCTATTTTCACGCTTCAGTTGCACATGAAGAACATGTAGAATGAAAAAACAACCGCTACATTGACTCAATGTCACTTTCATGAGTAAAAAGTAAATAAACATCTGTCAACATCAAAAAAGCTCAAGGTCACGTATGTAGCAGCTAATACAAACATTTGTATACGTCATTAAGTAGCTCCGTAGATCCCCCTTGGCAGGGGAAGAAAGTGCCTCCAAAGCCACGTTTTGGAAGAGAGAAAGAGATCAAATTCAAGAGGATAGTCGAAGCTACAAGGGGGAGGTTGGCCCAAGGAAAATAGGAGAAAGGAAAAATAAAAAGAATGGTGGGGGAGAGATAAATGAGGATAAGAATAGGAAAGATCTCCCTAATAAAAATGGAGGATAATCATGAGAGCCACCTAAAAAAAAGAGTTGGGACGGGATTTACCAACGGAAGCTGCGGATCCTTCGCAGGAAGCCTGGGAAATGAGTGGGCGTGCATTAGGAAAGGGATAAATTGTCCCAATTCAGGATTGATTGCTAATGGAATGAGAGAGGGACCTCCATCCATACTTGGAGCTGATGTAGCAATAATGGGCAGTGAGAGCGATAATTGACATAATTTTTACACATTGACAATGACACCGTTTCCCCCTCAGCAATAATCGTTGTCTTCCCTGCCCCCACCCTGTCCTTTTTTCTTTTTTTTTTTTTTGTTCTCACCACTTTCTCCGTTGTGTGCGTGACGGCGTGACTACTCCTACTAAAGCCCATACACGTTGGTGTCAGCCTTTGGCGGCTTTTATCTTCTGTTGGCTGTCTGCCTGAATGTGTGTGTGTGTGTGTGGCAGGAGCCACCTAAATAATTCATGTGGTCTTTTTGTTGCTTTGTGTCAGTATTAGTATACTAGACGATCGGACGGTGTGTATGTTTTTTTTGGACTCATTTTTCCCTCTCTTTCTCTCACTCCTCCCTCTGTAACAGATACTTTGTCAATGACACGGTCGTGGTGAGAGCTGTCCGGACAATTTACAAGGGTGAGCAAGTAACGGAAAATTACGGTCCATTATTCACTGCCAACTCACGTGAGGAGCGACGGGTGAGTTTGGAGAGTCAGTACTGGTTCCAATGTCAATGTGTGAGTTGTCGGGAGGATTGGCCCACATTTGACAACCTCAAGCTCTCCGACTCCTTTCGCTTTCGTTGCTCCTTCTGTCACGCATTTCTGGGCAAATCGGATGAGGAATCTTCCATGGGACTCCTCCTGGAATGTCGCCGATGCTCCCGCCCCACCAACATCCTCAAGAGTCTCAAGGACCTCCAAGCGTCCGAGGGGAAGTACATGAAAGCGTTGGAGCTCCTCAAGAAAGGTCAGGAGGAGACGGCTTTGGGGATTCTCCTCCAGAATCTCTCGCTCTTTGATTCAATCCTTCTTCCACCCTTCAAGGATTATCATTTGTGCCAAGAAGCCGTCAGGAAATGCTTTCTCACTCTTGGCAACCAAACGCAGGCTTTACGGATCAAGGTCTAAAAGGAAAAGGAAAGGCATTGGTTGGGGTGGGGGCGAGGGACGGGGATTTCTTCTATTTTTTTCTTCTTCTTCTTCAAACTTCCAAGTATAATGGTAATGTTTCCCCTTCTTAGCTCCTTTCCCTTGTTAGTGTACAATTTGGAACTAGACTGCTACTGGGGAAATCAGATGGGAGATAAAAGGGCTTAGGTGATTTCACACACCCTCACCCTCCTTTTCTTCTCTTCATGTTCCCTCACCTACTTTCTCCTTCACCTTCCCTGGGCTTTCTCTTTGTATCTCTCCATTGTGATTATGCCTTGTGTGCACCTTTATCGTTCTTACCCTCATACTCTCTCTCTCTCTCTCACTCATCGTCTCTATTTTTCCTGTAGGCAATCTCTCCTGCCTTGTTCCACATTGTTACTTCCTCTTCATTGTTCTCTCTTCCTTTCTCTTTCTCCACTTTCAGCTTTCTATTCTTTTGTGTACTTGGAGATATCCTTGTATCTTGCCTTCTCCTTCCCGTGCTGTCTTCATTGTACTCACTTTTGCTTTCTCTTCTACCTGCTTCTCTTGGTTTCTTTTGCTCACTTTCTATTGGTCACCTTTTTCGTCTCTGTTATCGCACTCTTTTTCTTCTCTATCATCTTGCTACTTTTCTCTGTTTTTTCTCGTTCTTTTTCTTCTCTGTTATCTTACTCTTTTTCTTCTGTATTACATCGCTACTTTGCTCGTGTTTTCCCCGTTATTTTTCTTCTCTATTTTCTCACTCTTTTTTCTCTGCTGTCTCACTCTTCTTCTTGTCTGTTACCTCACCCTTTTTCTCTATTATCTCGCTCTTTTTCGTCTCTGTTATCTCACTCTTTTGTTCTGCTATTTCACTCTTTTTCTTCTCGATTTTGTCACCCGTCTTCTCTGTTATCTCACTCTTTGTCTTCTCTATCATCTTGCTACTTTTCTAATGTTTTTTCTCGTTCCTGTTCTTGTCTGTTATCTTACTCTTTTTCTTCTCTATTATATCGCAATTTTTTCTCTCTTTTCTTGCCCTTTTTTCTCTGTTATGTCACTCTTTTATTCTGTATTATCTTGAAATTTTGCATCTGTTTTCTCTCGTTTTTTTCTTCTATATTATTTCATCCTTATTCTTCTGTTTCATCTGGGTTCTTTTTTCCTCTATGATCTAGCTATTTTTATACCATTCTAGTTTTTTTATTTCTATTTTTCTTTTATTTTCTCCTGTTCTTTTTTTCTTCATTTCATCGCACTTTTCTCTCGTTCTTTTTTCTCTATTATCTCGCTCTTTTTCATCTCTTTTCTCTCGTTCTTTTTTCTGTTATCTCGCACTTTGCCTTATTTTTTCTCTCACGCTTTTCTTATTTTGTTTTGCCGTTGTTCTTCTCTTTTCTCTCGTTCTTTTTCGTCTGCATGATATCATTTTTCTTTATTTTCTCTCGTCCTTTCTCTTCCTCATTCTGTATCGTTCCGTCTATTCTTTATGTGTTGGTTAAATCATAAAAAGCAACGGTTTCTTTTCCTTTGTCGTAACTGTGCCTGCCTCTATCCGGTGTTGAAGTCTGCCTGTTTATCTCTCATGGAAGTTATCACACCCCTTTTCTCTTCAACTTTCCCCGAATTCTGAATAGCTACAATCATTTTGATTTGAAAGCTCCTCTCCTCTACCCCCTATTTGTTTTATTTCCCGCTCAAGAAACATTTCCCCAGCACTTGTGATTTTGTAATCCCATCAATTGGATTTATGCCTACGCTCAGAGCATATACCTACATATGTACATATGTGCGTATATGTATACTCCAAAGTGGTCTTGACGTACGTCGGTGAATTCTAATTCTTTTTATCTGTATTATACGCAGGGATCCTAAAAATATTACTCAAACAAATATCCACCTTTTGCGATCACTCACCACGGATTTTGCCTAGAAAGAGTGAAAACGTCCATTTATTTCTCTCTCTTTCAAGCAGAAGTGCTTGCACTCAATTCCTGCCTCCCCAAGGCTTCGTGTAATCCGTCACCAACATCCTGAGACGGAAGGACGGAGGAAGCTTGGGAATTCATTTGGGAGTTGCGGATTCAAAGGAAAGGAATGTTTTTGGAGGAAGTGTGTCAAATAAAAAAAAACTTTTTTTAGTTTAAGGAAGGAACCCGGCAAGAAATTGGGTATTCCAACGCCAACGGCGGACTGAAAAAAAAATCTTCTGGGTGAAGACTTTGCAGGTTTACAGACCTAAAAATATGGTAATAATCGATGATTTCCAAAATTTGTTACTTTTCTCCATGTTTTCTCTGTATTCAAAATGCTGGAAGACTCTTAATGTTAATAAAAACGAAGGGAGCTTTCTGATCGGATTTCTTCAGTTTGTGCAAATTTTTCAGATGTCAATTTTGATTTGTGGAAGCACAATTTTGAAAATATTTCGAATTTGTATCAAAAATATGTCTGGACAAGCATGCTTCAGTTAGTACCGTTAGTACCCTTGCATTAACACTTTTTCACCTGCGGGCAATACGTGATCGAATTAATCCAAATAAATCCCCGGATTATAAATCTGCCTTTCACACTCGAATGTTTGATTCCATCAAATTCGTCGCCAAAGGCTCACTTTCAGACCTAATCAATTGAGGAGGAGCTCTATTATTAATTCCCCACACTTTGCTTCACTCTACTTTCATCTAATGGTACTTTTTCTGGCACACAGATTTCTGAATTTAGAGGTTTTGACACATATCCAACCCATTCGGACCAGAAGGAATTGGTTACATGTGACAAGAATGGGAAGATGGAGACTTTCCAGGCTAGATGGAGAAAATGACTCCACTTTACCAGTGTGTATAAGGATAAAGTAAATTTTTTGGAAGATTAGCTCTCACAATTGATCCTTTTCCTCCAGATTTATTTTTTGTGATCTTGAAGTAGATATGTGGGATCGCCCACAATTCTAGACTCATTCATCACCTTTGCGGAAAATGCATTGAGATTATGCATATGAGGGACATATTTTACAGGAGAATATTTACTTTCCCATCTACGTAAATGTGGTTCAAAATGATGTGGGGAAAAGCGGAAATGGTGGAAAAATCTGCGGCGTGCATATGTCTTTGAAACCATAATTTATGACTAGATCATACGAGATTTCGATGCAAATCATGTGGAGAAGTTACACGAACTCTATTGACCCATTTATTATTCGCAGGTGATGAAGATATATTTTTTAGACCCTTTTGAAAAAGAATGAATGCGGTGCATTTTTTTTGTCATAAAAAGTCATTAAATGCAATCATTCTTTTCCGCAACGTACTCTGCGCTCGATTATTTCCATTAGATAAACACGAATAAACTAGTAGAAGTAACTGAAAATTTTAAGATCGCAAAAATATCCTCGAGAAGTAGAGGAAACGTGATTTTTCTTCCAGATTTTCCTCCCACGGCAACATCGCAGAATCGTCGAAGATAAGAATCGAAGACAAGAATCGTAAAGGAAGATGATGGAAAACTGCATTGTAATCCCAACCATTTTTTGTGCATCTTTTTTATCCACCTCGTCGTCCATCCTGGTGGAGTTTCCTGTCACAGTCGCATTTCATTGCGTGAAGCACGAAGGAAAGTGTTGCAAATACCTTAGTATTCCCTGAAAATACCGTAATATTGTAAAACAATTTAAAAAAGCATGGTACATTTTGCAAAGAACGGCAGGATGCGCTTATTTGGCACTAGGAAAAGTAGTTTAAACTCAGGAATGTACAAAAATGTATGCTTTATATACTGCGATTTGACGATAACAAAGCTACAACTGCAGTTTGCTCCAAGGGCTCAAAACGACACTGGAATTTTGTCAAATCTGAATTAGGAAAAATGGCCGTCCCGTCTTTTTGCAAAAACGTGCAATAAATACTTTTTTGCTGGCAAATAAATGCGTCTCCATTTCCAAACACTTTCCACCAAAACGGATGCATGGAATCATGAAAAATGTACATAGTAAATTGCAGATTACAATCATAAATGGAGGGATATGTAATACCATGCCTTTAACGTGGAATACACTGGAGGCTAAATATTTTTTATATGGATACCAAATACGGGAAGAAAAAAGGGTTTCTGAGAGGTGGATTTTTGACAACTGAGGAAAAAAGACCCCAAAAATAGGAAAAAAGGAAGTGATCGGGTAGAAAGCATGGAACGGATACTAAAAAGAACATGATGAAAGGGATTTCTTTCTCTTTTATTCCAAAACCACAAAGTGTTACTAGTATAGATATGAGAAAGGAGAAAATTTGTGCTCCCCTGTTGCGTCTGGAGGTTATAACATTTTTTATACAAAACCTTGCATACTACGTCGTAGGGAAAGATGAAGAAAGTTGTCGTCAGCGAGTGAAAGGATTTAAAGGAGGATCAGAAATTCGATTTAGATCAGAGATTTTTTATTTATTTTCTCTCCTGTCCTGATATTTTTTTTTGTTCTGTAACGGAAGGGACCCAACTAGAGGAGGAGAAAGATTCATATGGTCGTAAGATAGGACATTCCTCACCTAAGTGATGTAAGCGCTCATAAGCTCCCTTTTTTTCTATCCCTTCTTCTTCACGACAGCTAAAAGGCTAAGCAGCAAAATGGAGGGGATCTTCTTATTTTCGAGTTCAGCTCCATAAAGAGTTGTGTACACTTGAAGGAGGAAATGTATATATGTATTTGAGTAAATGGATCTATTGTGAACTCCCCTTGTACCAGAGTACTGGGATTGTGGTTTAAGTGGCTACGTCTTCGTCTTTTCCTTCTTCTTTTTTTCCTTTCCACTTTCTCCAACTACACCCGTTCAAAAGATATTGCTGGGAGCTAAACGGATTTAAAAGAAATTTTTCTGACGGACAAAATAAATGCCACCCACTAATCCTTGCCTCCTTCATTTTTTATCTTTCTTCCTACTTCTCTCTCTCTCCCTCTTCGTGAATGTCTAAAAGAAAATAATCTCTTATCTCACTGCCCCTTCTTGCACCCTTTTCTACACTAGACCGTTTCCTAAGAGATGTTCAAAATAGCCTTTCTCCGAAATCCTCCCTTTTTCCTCTGTGTTTTGGAAGTCCTAGGAAGAATGTCAACTGCCAATTCTCTTAATGTAGTCCATTTACTTCCCGATTTGTTTATCTTTTTAAGCATCGCTTTCGTCTGCAGCCCTTTTTCTCTACCTTTTCCTGATATTTTCTAGAGATTGTGCTTTGTCTCTGTTTTGTATCTTTCTGCCTTGCTTTTGAATCTTTCCCTCGTTAGGCTGTCTCTCTCTTGAAACTTTACGCCTTTACTTTGTCTTTCTTTTGAATCTTTCCCGCTTTATATGGGCTCTCTTTTGGTTTTTCTTGTGACTGTCTCTCGTTTGGCAATTTCATCGTGAACTGGTATCTCATTTGGTAATTTCACTCTTAATTTTGACTCTTTTGGGTGCTTCCCACTTAAAAGTTCTCTGATTATTCTTAAATTTTGTCTGATTATTCTTAAATTTTGTCTGATTATTCTTAAATTTTGTCTGATTATTCTTAAATTTTCTCTGATTATTCTAAAATTTCTCTGATTATTCTTAAAATTTCTCTGATTATTCTTAAATTTTCTCTGACTGTTCTTCAAATTTCTCGGATTATTCTTAAATTTTTTCGGATTATTCTTAAATTTTCTCTGGTTATTCTTAAAATTTCTCTTTTCTTTTTCTACTGCGCGTAGATTTAAATGCGTTTTTTGGCTTATATGTCTTCTTACGATTCCCGAATTGTGGATTTTGGAATATCTTATCGCTGTCAGCTTCTAAATACATTATCGCTCGTTGTAAATTCAGTTATTTTGTCAGCACTATTTCTTCGGCACAGATGAAGTCGTCTAAAGTGGGATAAGTGCAGATGTGAAACAGACACAAATACTGACTTCCTCAGTATGTTCTTAGCAGCAAAAACAATGTATAATGTAACTTTTAGAAATTTTTTCGAGCTCATCGTTTTTATAGTGTTTGACCTGAAAGGTGACCTTGTCGTACCCAGCAGGGTGCATTAGTTATTTCAAGGAAAAATTGGACTTGGCAAACGTCGGACTTAACCCGTTTTGTCTGCGTACCCTTCACCTTATATCTTTCCCCAGCTTGCATTTTTCATTTACGGCTTAAATATTTCTAGCTCTCCGTCTGTCTCTTTCTCCAGCCTTCGTACAGATAAGTCTTAGCGGGAGCTTTTATGGTTGCACGGCTTCGGAGATTCTTATCATCTCCTGTCACTCGAGTCTCTTTGTCAGGCTTCAACACTAGTCCTTTCGACTTTCTGTCGTTTCTTCCTTCCAATCTTTCCCTCACGAGCCTGAGCCTTACTTTCTTTTTCTGATTTTTAGTACAGACAGACAAAGCCTTTGTCGTATTCTAATTCCATTTTGAATTTCTCGAATTTTTTCTTTTAAAAAACTCGCTATTTTACTTCATCTATATTTCAGCATGTAAAGCTTCTTTTCCGGTCTTGACTCCTTGGAGATTTCAAGAATAAAGTTTGGGCGTTTCCCCTCTAGATTTTTGTTGCAAAACATGTAAGCTGATTTTCCGCTAGAGTAATTGGTCCATGGATAAGTTTTCTTCGGCGTGTCTTTGTTGGTTTGAGTTAGTTATCACGGTCTGGGTGTATTTTTCGTCGTAGCAGTTATTCCGATTCTGTATCACGAACTAGATTTTATTTTGCCTGGCAACACCAAAATTCTCCAGAAGCTCTAACTTTCTTCTAGAAAATGGATAGTATGAGGCAATGCATGTTGATGGAACTGTAGAGAGTTAATTTATGAATGAATTTATAAATCAATTTAATTATTATTTGTTATAATGAATCTAATGGTAACAAACCTGTTTCGTTTAATTTCATCAGGATTATATTTTAGATGATAAAGAGTATGCTATTTTAAATTTTGACACCATTCAAATGACCAATAATATTAAATGGATTGATGCAAAAATGACAAGACAATGAGGCGTAAACGCAATCAAAATTTTGTGGAATCTTTTTCACATTTTATTCCCGTAATGTTTCATGACTCCCATAATTTTCCATATTTTTTCACGTATCTAATAAGTATTTTTTTCATATATGTATGTATGTATATGTATATATTTCTAATTTATATGTTTGTATTGGAGAAGCACTGACAAACAAATTCGTTCATTCAAGAATAACGGATTAACTAGTTATGTATGCTATAATTATTCCAGGTAAGATCCAATTATTTTCTCAGAGGGAGGCGGAAATGGATTCAAGTGTAGTATTTTGTGTGTATAATTCTTGTGTTTTATTTATTTTTATTAAATATGTATTTCATGGACTTTGGGGTTACAAATATTTTCCCATTTCAAAACCAAGGAAAAAAAATATTACTAAGAAAAATACCAGGGATTTACAATCCCTGATTTTTTTGTCTACACCGCACAACACAAGGGAATTCATATACATATTACAAGTATAAGTACACAACAATACAATTATTACAGGTTACATTTACACCAATCATGATGTTACAATGAGTATGATCAACATAATATCAATATCATGTTTTAACAATTTCTCTCCTCTCACGCAAAATATTCTTTCCCAAGGAAAAAAAAATCCTTCCGAACCCAACAGCGTCGGATCGTCCCTTCCAATCCGGAATTTTAATCCCTGGAAATACAATTTCTCTCCCCTCCACAATAAGTATGAGTTGTTTTTATGTACAATTTTTTTTACTATTCTTTCTTAAATGATTTAAAAGGAATAAATCTTCTCTTCCCCCCCTTGTGGTTGCATTCCCTTGCAGGTACTTACACATTATAATAAGTTGTGAAGAAGAATATATTTATTAATAACAATAAATATGGGAGTAATTCATTTTTGTAGCAGTTGCATTACTTGTATATAGCTTTTGTATATAATATTTTTTTTATCCTTCTGTACACACCCACATTTTTTTTGGCCTTCACTCTGTATTTTACTCCTGAATGTTTCCTTTTTCGTGCCCTCCACTGACATCCCTACTTTTACTCATGCATTGCACGGGGAAATATCAAAGGAATCACCTGATCACCCAAAAAGAAGGAATGTTTCCAAATCACAAACAAATTCACAAGGAATTAAAATCAGAATTAAACCAGACCAAATAGCAGCTTAATTCCGACTCAAAAGTTTAGATTAGACTTCAAATATTTCTACCATTTTGTAATGCTACCATTTTGTGTCGCAAATAACTAAAACGTGTTAATATACTAAAAAATATCCTGGCAATAATTTAAAAATAATGGAGTTCATATTCTGACGGAAAGTCCATCCGTGAGAAATACTCCTGGTAATGATAGACGCCTGGAAAAATGACTGTATGACACACTTGACCTTGCCCAAAAAAGGACCTTAACAACATGAATGACATGACTGCAGTATTTCCATATCATTCACAGAGCTCCTTGCAAATTGAGACATGCTGACCTTCCACGTTTCCCATCCTTGTCATGGGTGGGGATGAAAAAGACTGGGATGGGAACCCGTTCATGTGTTGGTTGTGCGTATAATCGTCAGGGTGACATGTTTTGATGAGGTTTTCAGTTGACAAAAAAAATGGTCTTTTAGTATGCATTGCCTCATTCCAATCTTTTGACACATTCACACGCCCTGAGAAAGCATTCTTTTTTTTTTGGAGGTATCTCCCTTACCATTTCTTTCACTCACCTTTCTCCCTGACTTTCTCTTGTGCCATTTTTTACAAGTTCTAGTGGAATCTTATTTCCTCTCCCACGGTGACATTCATTCTAACGTGTACGTTCCCTACCTTTCATTCTCTTATCCATTCCTCCACTGGCTTTCTTTTGTCCATTTCCTACCCAGCTTTCACTTATCCTTTTTCTATGTTTTGCCTTTTTTTGCACATACTTTCCCTACCATCATTTTTTAGCCTTTCTCTCCCTTTCATCATATTGTCCTTTCTCACGCTTTCATCCCACATTTTCTCCCTTTCATTCTCTCCCTTTTATCCCACATTCGTCTCCCTTTCACTCTCATTCCTTTCACTCTATGCATCAACTTTCTCTCATTTGCTCTTTTATTTCCTCTAGCACTCCTTTTCTTTCACACTCATATTTTAAACATTTACTCTATTTCTCTCTCTCTCTCTCTCTTTCACTCTTCTCATACATTCCCTCTTTCTCACAATCTAGCACACTTACATTCCTACAGGCTCTCTCAGCCCCTTTCTCACATGTCTCTCACTCTCAACTATGCATCCTCTCATTCGTTCTCTTTCGTACATTTCCCAAGTTCTCACATACATTCACTCAGAGACTCAACCCTTTTCTCCCTGCATTCAATCTTATTTAGACATGTTTCTCCCAGTTACTTGGGCTAATCGCATCTTTCCCGCTCTTAAACTAATGAGACATTCACTCCTCCACTGATTTCCAACATTCGTGGCAGCATTCACTCTTTTCACACGATCACCAACTCCATTAACTCGTTCAATCTCACTTACACATGTACGTATGTATCTTATTCCACTCTAATTTATCCCTCAATTACTCCGGGTAACTTTACTCCTAGGAATTTTTGGAATCTTTCATTCAGGCTTTCTATATATTAAATTCCGGTTCATTCCCATTCATACTCAAGGTCACTCTCTCCGTCTCTCATTCTAAAAAGTAACTCCTTGTCCGGTAAAAGGACAGTCGAAAGTCTTTGATTTTTAATGAAGTTACTTCTTGGTTATGAACAGGATCCCTGAGATATGTATGTTAACCGCTCAGGCAGGCATTTACACGAGAATTGAGATGATTTAATACATTTCATTCACCCAAAAATTCATACATGCGCCAAATACGTAGTTACTAGTTACATTCATATTGCAAGTACACCTCAATATAAGATCACAAATGAAACTTAATACGGACTATACTGGAGCAATACCTTGCTCTCTAAATGCATAGTGACACTCATTTGGTCAACATAATCAAAAGGACTACGATATTATGGAGAGGAAGAAGATTTTTTTGGTTTTTTGCCATAGAATATCTCTCATTCCCTGTTATTCGAGGAGGAGAAAGAAGAGGAAAAAATGTGTGTAGACAGTCATTCATGCCACAAACTAATTGATTTCCTTTGATAGATTTGATACATGTGAAAGTAAAAGCGATTGCTGAACCAAAAAGTCTTGAGGATAGGCCGTGTGGAAATGGTGCCAACTTTTCTAAAGTCAGTGATTTATAATATTTACCTATAGCTACTATTTTATCTATTGTGACTTTTACCCTATTATTTCATATACTCTCCTGGCACACGAGACTAAGTAAAACAAAAGCCACAATCACACTAAAATGAGATGTCGCTCACACTTTTACTATTACACACTCACATCATACCTTTTATGCCATATTTTACTATCCATTCAATATTTTAGTGAACGAATTCCTTCCCAGAATTTTATTTCCCCCTTGTGACATGACATCCATTTTTTCCAGGCGCTAATTAAAATCTGGTTTTACTCCAAACGGAAAACAATAGTGGGTGCACTTAATTGATAGTGAAATTAGAAAATGTACATGATCATGATGGAGTTAAATGAACATTAAAACGGATTTCGTGTAATGCTCAGAGATGACGTCTTTTTTTGTAAATATTTAATGCCTGTCATTTCCCAATCCATGAAGGACATTACTCCGAAGGATCTGGAGATGGAGTAATTCCAGAAGAGCAGTATATTATAGAGTAAGAGTATAGTCATAGTAGTATTATAGCTGCGGTTTTTGATAGTAAAAGGTTTTTCTTGTTCAAGCGAAAACATCTACGGAAGGTTAATAGAATGCGTAGGGCATGATACTGCCTTTTTGTTGCTACGCCCGTACAATATATAAGTGCTAGCACATGTCATAGAAGTGTGTATATACACGTGTATGTACGTATATATACCAAGTAATAATAATAGTATGGGGAAAGTGAGTCACACCGTACCTTTCTCCGTAATCACACAAACTTGGCACGGATATCAAATCATTTCCTTCATAAAATACTCTCTTCTCGACTGTGTGTTTGTCACCGACTCCATTATCCACAGAAAAAAAGAGGGGAAACTTCCTTCTTCAACAAAATCTTTGTTTTCATACTTTCCCTGTACTTTCTCCTCATGAAGCCCACTATGGCCGTAGGTACGAAATGCCATTTTTCCTCCCTCTCACCTTAGCCAAAGCACTTGGCAAGGTCTGTCGAAAAACCATGGCAGATTACCCCGGCCTTCCTTCACAAAAATTCATCTCTCTCTCTCTCTCTCTCTCTCTCTCTCACTTTCTCCCTCTTTAATCCCACCATCAAAATGATTGCTCACTTGAGAAACAATATTGTTTAAGAGATGTTTCGGTAAGAAGATTACCTCTATTTCGTACAGCCTTACCTAATTTAATAAAGATCTACAAACTAGCGGGATTATTATACACCTTTGACATATCCTTGACCCCTTTTGACCTTCAAAAAATCCTGATTCCCACGGGAATATTAAATGCATTACTCAAATGACATTCGGATGGAGCCTTTGTATACAAAACAGTTGGAGAATTTCATTAAAAAAAAGATTTAACCCTTTTCCCTTCTCTCATTTTCACAGCTTTTTCATAGAGTGTAGCTGTGAGGAAATTTCTACTGTAATATGTCCACCACATGATCGTTCTTGGGGACGCTTTCTCTCCCCTGTAATGTAGGCATACATGGAGCTTTCCCCGAGGTTTCTCCAACAAATATACATTACATATGTCCATACGTCCCAAGGGGCAATTTACGGCGCGGGTATCATAGTAATTATTATGAGCGTGACAGTTATGCCTGGTAAATATTTGCCGAGAGGCTCGGCGTCTGAGTAAACGGTGTCTGCCATGTCACTCGAGATAATTAAGTCATGCAAATAAATATGCACCGGCCTCCTCCGCTATAAAGGTATGTTTAAAACACTCCCGTTTCGTCCGCCCGTCTCGTATTTGGGTGTTAATAGGGAATATTATTATGTATATGTATGTCAATGGGGGGAAAATCTTATGTCAACATCCTTGAAACGAGTCAATATGATAGTAAGTATCTTGAAATCTGTCAAGTATGTTGATTCTTTCTCCCTCTCTTCGTTTGGACTCTAATCAAAGAGCGAAAAGGGATGTTCCAAAAGGGGGAGAAAATATCCTCCGTGCAATAAACCCTTAAATCCCGTGTATAATGTACGTAATATACCTATACGTCTAATAAATGTAACCCAGCTACATACTATGATATTTCCTTAATCATTTATATATTTCGTCATTAATAAGTAATTATATAGAGCAAGGAAAATACTTAAAAAATGTGTGTGTGTATATGTTTGTTAATGTGTATTTTGTTTTTTTTTGGTAATGAGTACGTCACAGAAGAAAAGAACTCAGTTTTTTTTGTTTTTTTGTATGTATATGTATGTAATATAATGGAAAAATTGAGAGGAACACACGCCCAAATCCCCCGGATACTTTTGCGATTATGTTTTTTTTTTGTTATTATGTTTTTTGGTATATACCCTTGTTCCGAAACCATCAATAATAATTATTTTTTCTCCCAGTTCAGTATGAAAAAGTAATTATATTCTTTTTGTCACTGTTATAAAAAAGTATGTTTAGAGATATGATAAATAAAATAATATTATAAGAATTAAAAATACTGCCCCCTTCACTTTGGTATGTAAACCAACTAAAATCCTCTCTGGCTTTCCTTTCTCTCTCGGACAAAAAACGTCTCTTTGACAAAAGTTTGCGCTTGAAACTTAATAGTTATTGGCTCTTTTTTTTTACCGTTTAGACTCTTATATATCCATGCTTTGTAGCATGTCATGTATAATAATGTGTGTATATTTTTTTTGTAATAATGCAGATCTACACAGTATGTAAATTAATTAAGAGAAAATTGTGTACAATTGGAGTCTTGTTGTGGTTACCGACCATGTAAGTAAATGTGATAATGAATAATGGAAAAATTTATGAGTCATCATAAATAATCAGTAATTATGTAAAAATCATATTCAATTGTGGTAATTGTTGTGGTATAGAGTATAGTATAGAGTTAATTGTAAAATCATTTTCCCCCCTTCGGAGTTATTATATCTGTAATTCTCTGAGAGAAAAATAAATCCCACCAAAAAGAAATGAAATGGCTCGCTGTTGATGTAGTATTTTTTTGTTATTGTTTTGTATGTATGGGTTAAATTATCATTATTATTTCTTTATCTGTTGCAGGTGATTTTTTTTCGGTTGATGTTTTTTTTTTGTTCAGATTCCATCCTTGGGTGTTTTTTTTCTAGTAATCCAACCCCAGTCTATTCATCAGGGTTCTTGGACAGAGCCAGGAGAATCATGGTCAACTCTTTCTTGTTGATTTTCCCATCCCGGTTGAAGTCACAACCTCGAAGGATCGTCTCTTCAAAATCTTGCAAATCCTGGGCATCGTAATCCTGCAAAAAAATTTCCCCACAAATCATCACTTCCCAATGTCTCTTACGGAAATTTAGAGATGAGAAACTGAATAACTTTTAATGGACAAGATGCTGGCCTAAATAATTCACCTTATCTTATTTCTAGGGAAAAAACGTAGACAGAACCCAACCCAAAAAAACCTTCCTCAATAGAAGGTCATAGGAAAAAGTCATTTGTGAAGCTTCGCATGCAGTAACGACACATGTTTCACATCACAAATGCCTCATGAAATGTGCAGGCTCACCAGAACATCTAGCGAGTTCATACAAAAAAGGGTTGCTGAGAAGAAAGTCAATATATTTATATTTGAAAATCAATAAATGTCTCCCATTCCATTTGGAAATCATTATTTCTGATTTATACTGATGTTTCAATTTTTTTTACGAAAAAAAAGGAACTTAAAGGAAAAATGGCAAGGTTTGGGTTCGTCAACAAATTTAATTGTAATTTCTAGAATTTCCTTCGGGCGCTTCATGCAAAATGTCTTCTGAATCTCTAGTCAATCCCCAAAAGCTTCATTGTCTTTGAATAGTAAGTGGAATTGATTTTACAATTAAATACCTTTCAGCAGTATCTTGAATAAAACAAAAGGAAAAATCAAGCTTAAAGACCCGCGATCTTGGTCTTTCTTTAAAAAAAAGTACCTTGTTACACACCCTCGAAAGACAGTAAATTCCTACTGTTGTACTATCTACCTTGTAGTGAAGGAGAATCTTTGATTTTTTCCCTCCCCAAAAAAAGAGAAGTATTTCTCTGCCAAAGAAAACCAATACAAGGGATGAACCAGCTGGGTTTTTTTAGGGTGTACTTGGATCTTTAGCGAGTCTCGGCACGTTCCCGAAATGGCAGACATAAACAGTGAAAGGAGGAAAGCAAAGGCTTGGGACATGAAATAAAAGGACACGTACGAGGATGTACGGACAAGAGTTTTCCCGTTTTTTTTCTGGAGGACATTTTTATCCCTTTACATTTGTTACCACAAGCATTGGAGTGCAAGTGTTTTTAGTACACACTTTCTCCGGCCCTGTCCAGTTCCCAGGACTTTCTCCATGTTCAAGATACACAAATGCGGAGTCTCATCTAAATCTATATAAACTGGCTAGAATATAATTCAAAAAATGGAATAAAACATTCCCTGCTCTTGTTTTTTCTCCAAATTGGATGAGCTTTCTAAGAATTACATGCACATTTTGGATTTTAATGAGTCAATTGACAAGATAGGGAAATTCATCAAAAAATGTCTGTCTTACCTTTTTGGCCAGTTCCAACAAATCCTTGAGGAATCCGCGAAGTTCCTCGTTTTCTATGGTTCCGTTGTTGTCCTGCGTTTGAAGTAAACAAAAGTTTAAATTATGCATTCGCCAACCATTAAAAGCCAGACAGAACTCATGGTCACTTTTTAATGCTAAAATGTTCGCAGTGTTTTGGTATTCTAAGCGATTTAGAAATTATTAGAGGGGACCTCAGCTCGGTAAAATTTTAATTTCATATCTAGTACCTACTTTTTGTGCCAGCAATTTCCTCCCTGCATTATCGCTCATTCATATGAATGGGAAGTCTCTCCCAGGGTGGTTTAAAATGGAATTAAGGCTTTTATCTCGGGAAATGAGCCGGATGATTTGACCGTGACGTTCATGGCCACATTTATGGAGGAATCGACCTTTGTAAGGGGTAAATTTCAAGGGAAATTCGCGCATTGGAATTTATTTTCAATGTCAGTGCAAATAGTTTTGCGGGAAGAGAAAGTACCAAATTAAAAAAAAATTGGCTTTCATTCGAGAAAACGCCGGGAGACCAGGGTAAAAAAACTTACCCGATCATAAAGCGCAAAGACTCGCTCGATATCGTCCTTCGTCAGTTTGGTGGCTCCCTAAACATGTCATCAAAAGGTATTGATTAATCGATTTCGTACATACACACTTTTGTTTCATAGAGATATATTTGAACGAAGTGAACAAACAAAAACAACGTGAGTCAACCAAGAGGAACGAGCAACACATTTTTTGTATTATTATTTTTATAACGAAAAGAGAAAGAAAAACAATTGAAATAAGTAGAAATATAGAACGAAAAAAAATATATAAGAAAATAATACAACATCCTATTTCGTGACGGTCACAATAGCAATGGCAGTACGACAAGAGCACCAGTAGTCCTTTTGTGGTGACAAGTAATTTCCGTATTATATTTAATTTTTTAATGAAATTTTTTAACATGAAAATAACATTATAACTGCCAACCACTATAATTGACAAAATTCATTATTCTACATAGTTTAGAAAATTGGTACTTTCCAAAAAAAAGGTACACTCTTGTTCGTAGCTGCCATTCTCCCAAAAAAAAGAGAGATCAATTATGACTGTCACTAAAAAGTCATGCTTCTTACCAAGAAAAAATTTATAAAGAGAAAACTACCAAGAAAAATAGTACACACGCACGCACACATATACACGAAAATGCGAGAATTTGTAGCAGTTGCAATGCGAAATATAGTTTTTTTAAAATTCTTTTTGTGGGAAATAATATGAATTTCCATGGGTGAACCCTTTATTTTTGCCCCTGAAACCTAAATGGAATTGGTGGTTGAGCGCCTGGTACAAACCACCATTTAAGTCTTGTCTGGAATTTCTTTTTGCCGTGAGAGGAGAACATGTAATTACATATATTTCAATTGGGACAGATCCAGGTGAAAAACAAGATCATTTTTTTCTCAGTTGGAAATTACTACATCATTTACGTTCATCATTTAGTGTGTTGAAATGTTTCTCTCTTTTACAAGTCCTATACATTCGACCTCTGCTGTCTAATTTAAATTCCACTAAATACCCGCTTTTTCTCATGTCATTCACCAAACGAGATTAATTTTGTTTCTAAAAAATTACTTTTTTCGGAAAAGTTGACATTAATTTTCCTTGAAAGTGCGAATCCTACGCCATTTAAAGTACATTCTGTGTCGTTCAAAAAGGCAATGTGAGAGACTAAAGAGAGACAAGCGATTTATTTTTCTATGGTGAAAGTTACGAATAGCTGTCGTGGTTAGTGAAAGTAATGCGGAAAAGCCCCTACAGCATTTTGAAAATTCTAGATACCCCGCCATATTGGATTATGGTTGTGATTGCAGTTTTATTTGGTGGAAAGTGCAGAATATTTTCTAATTAAATGGGCATTAACGTTAATGGGTATTAACGAAGCAATTAAATGGACCAGCAGTTGCTCCATTTAACTAAGTATATTTGCAAAAGTTTGTAGAGCTTTTAATGTGGAAAGTGATTGGAGACCAAAAACTATTTCTTTGGCGCTATTAAATATAAAAGGGATATTCATCGTCACTCTTTCCTTTATTTTTCTGGCGAGAGACGGACACAGACACACACAATTTGTAGGCATTCCCACACATATTAATAGATTGAACAAAACACGAAGGGCAAGAGAAGAAAATGGTGCCTATAGAAGTAGTTCACCATGCATTGATTTGCCAGTGGTGTCATAAGTGCATCAAGAGAAGGCAAGAATGGTAAGAGTATCCTGTGAACAAGCATTTGAGACACAAAGGGGGGGGCTGATGCTAAAGGGTTCAAACGAGATGATGAAAATTCGGGTAGGAAAATGTAATTAGAAGTGATGAAATTACACACTAAACTAAAATGTATAAAAACCTTGTATAGGAGCTATTTCGAGGGGATTTATTTATTAAATCAGTTCTACCCTTCACTTTCCTCCCCTTATTCAGCATGTTACATTTGAAGTACATGCATACATAATACATACATACATATTCCCGTTTATTTTAGCTTTATTCCCAATTCCATGCTTCACTTTCCCCCGTCCTCCTTTCACCTCTTGTAACACTCGATGATGTAGCCGTTTAAATGGAGAAAATTCTCACATCATTCCCATCTTCCCCCTTCATCTTATTCGCTCCACCGGTATTCCAATTATTTTTGGAGACGTGGCAGCAAGAGGTGAAAAAACCTTGTTTTCTGAGACGCAATCATTCCCTAATATATATGGGTATGTGACTCTTGACATCGGAAATATGGGATGGATTTCAAGTGAGGAGGCGGGAGAGAATGGGGGAGGTTTAGGAGAGAGAATAGGAAATGAGTATGAATTAATTAAGTGGAGGGTAATCTTCCCAGGGTCTTTTATTAGTATGGAGGAGGAAATGCCGGAGTGGTTAATCTTCCACGAAACGTGTTGACGAGCTCGAATGGCCCTGAGTCGACCATTTTGATTCTTCTCCGCAGTTTGAAGAGACGACAAGATGGCATTTTGCAACTCTAAACTCTTCCTCGCTTTAACCTTCTTGTCCAATCTTTTTGCTTCCTTACCTCTTGTGTTTCTTGATCTCTTTCTTTATGTACATATGTATACATTTCTATCTATTGCTTTCTTTTTTTGTTTTCTCTCCATTTCTTGCTTTGTGTTTTTCTCTAATGCTTTGTATTTGTCTTCATTGATTCCTATTTTTGTGATTTCTCCATTGCTTTCTATTTTTGGGCTTCTCTATTGCTTTCTATTTTTGGGCTTCTCGATTGCTTTCTGTTTTTGTGATTTTTCCATTGCTTTCTATTTTTGGGCTTCTCTATTGCTTTCTGTTTCTGTGATTTTTCCATTTCTTTCCCTTTTTGTATTTCTCTCTTTGTGTTTTTCTCTATTGCTTTCTATTTTTGTATTTCTCTCCATTGCTTTCTCTTTTGTGCTTCTCTATTGCTTTCTGTTTCTGTGATTTTTCCATTTCTTTCCCTTTTTGTATTTCTCTCTTTGTGTTTTTCTCT
>JAQGBT010001623.1:0-30186 GCA_034698585.1 Disparrhopalites patrizii | reverse complement strand
TTTCTCGCATTTCGCATTATAGCAGCTTTTACGAAATTCTGAATTCCCCTGCGATTTTTCATTTTTGCATATAACGGCTTTAGGCCACGCCTTGAAATACACTGGAACGGTTTTTTCACTTTTTCTCCAGACCCAAGAAGCTTAGATTTTTCTTTATAACGGTTATTACATTATTTTCTATAATGGTTTTTCGTTATAACGGTTATATGCACCTACATCTTGCTGGCCCGTTATATGAAGAGTCGACTGTATTCCCCTTTTTTTAATCGAAAATATCCGAATCCATGACTATAAGGGAGCCTCAAAAGAGAGAATTCGAGACAAGGCTCACCTGTTCTTAACTGGTTTTTTAATAAAAGAGAAATAACTCACATATAAGTTCTTTGCACCAATTTTCCCTTCAGATTTTCCATTGATTTTTTTCGTGATTGACATTTTCTGTAGAATTGGGCTTGGCTTTAATTGGAGTCGTTTAGGTTTTAATTAATCGATAATTAACGGAATTATTACAGTTAATTAACAGAAGAAAAAAAGATTTTGGTGGATAGATATTTTTTATTTTCTAGTAATATATATATATATTATTATTTTATAATATACATTTTTTTATAATATACATATTTTATAATATACAAAAATGTCCAATCTTGACCCATGATTGATTGTGTGTACAGGGTGGACGTTGTTCCATGGGCGACGCCTGCTCCAATCCCCCCACGGCGGAGGGCGTGTACAATATGCTGGCCAAAAATTTCGAGCGTCATTACACCACAAATCGGTTTGTGAACAATTTTTTAAAAATATTTTTGGCATAATTTTTTATTATAATATTTGCAATATATACATACATACATATAGTTATATATTCTTCAAGATGCATTTACATTGTCAAGTACATTTGCAATGTTAATTAAGCCCCATTGGAATTGATCATATTTACACCTTTTGTTTCCCCCCACAAAAATCATCCTCGCAAACGCGTTCGTGCGGGGATAATTGCCGATGTAAAAATGCGTACTATTTTTTTGAAGGATTATATTCCCAATTTTGTAATCTTTTTTCTCTTTCATTTTTTTCGCTTTCTTCAAATGACATTTTCAAATCATATAGCAACATTTACCCCTCCAAAAAAGTCATAAAAAGCACCGTTTCCCAAAAATGACGTAAAATGTACTTGTCAATGCTTAATCAAAGGGAAAATGTTAAGCTTGGCTTCTTTTTCCTCCGTTAAAAAACACACCAAATTTCAAAAGCAACATCTTAAGCAATGTTTACTCATCGGTAATCCGACCATAAATATTTTTTTTGGGCTTGAAAAGAAATCCTGAAATTCTCAAAACGTCAAAATCCATAATTCCCTTAAGTACGTGTAACTTTTCCCTAAATATTTCTGACGAAATAAATCCTCTAAGTCCCATTTGTCTGTTCCTTCTCATCCTGCAATATTTCCCCCCCAAAAAAGACAATTCCAAGTAAATATTTCCACATAAAAAAGATTGCTAAAAATTGGAGGATTTACCAAATTACTGGGTGTCATCAGGGGAAAATGACAAAAGAGGAAGATTATTAGCCCAGAAAAAGGGTTAAAATGACATTTGGAAAGGACCTAAAAAATTTGTTTTGTTTAATATGGATTTGTTTGTTTGTACATAATGATGAAATAGAGCACCTTTTGGATTATTCTACCACGCCGCTTGGTTCACGCAACCTCATCACAAGGAGGGCTTTGAGGCCTTCTTGGACACGCTGGTGAATATGGACGACGTCTTCCTCGTCACCAATTACCAAGCCTTGCAATGGGTTCGCAATCCAACGCCACTGAGCCATATTCTTAACTTTGAGCCATGGAGCTGTCATAATAATAAGGTAAAATAAAATTCATAATTTAAAAATTTAAATAGTTTAAAAATATTTTAAAAATATAGTAAAAATAAATACAAATTTAATTTTGTATTTATTTATGACTCTCTTATAAAGAGTATGTCTGAGAATTGGTCCGGTTTAATTCAAATTTTTTTGTTTCATTCGTTTCTAAGCCTGAATCGGATGAAAATGCGGAATTCGGTCCAATTTAGTAATGCAAACGATTGGATTCGGTTCGATTCGAAGGCCATGGATTGAATCGAATAATGATTCACAAACGATCCAAAATTAGCTAATTTTATTTGCGATGACTTATAAATTTTTTTCACGCAAATTTTAATAATAATAATAATACACGAAAACCTATTGTTGGCCGGTTCAAATAAATATAAAGTAATATTGATATATACTATAAATATTTATTTTTTGGTCTAAATTTTGCTCCCATGTTTTGATGGCAATTGGCCTGCTTCGGAAGAATATCCGAAAATTTTACGTATTACATTCGAGTGAATCGAATGAATTGAATTTCATTTAAATTTTAGGATCCGATTCACTTCTTGAATCGAATTTCAGTTAAATTTTATGATCCAATTCATTTCTTGAATCAAATTCATCAAATTTTCATATATTTGAATTGAATTGAATCGAATCGAATCAAATTTTCATATATTTGAATTGAATCGAATCGAATCAGATTTTCATATATTTGAATTGAATCGAATCGAATCAAATTTTCATATATTTGAAATGAATCGAAAATCGCGAAGTCAGAATGGAATCATTGCCATCAATCTCTGTTATAAGTAGTATTTATATCTCTATTTAGCTCTATACATACATATATATTTCTCCATGTTATTCTTCGATGATTTTGTAAACCATTTTCATTGTTTCTAACGTTGATTTTTCGGTTAAAAATTCTACTAATCAATTTGAAAAAAAGTGTTAATTGAATTGAATTTTCCCTCCACAGGACCGTCCACGTCGTTGCAACCACCCGAAAGTCTGTAATTTATGGCATAAATCGGGAGTGCGGTACATGAAGACATGTCAACAGTGCCCGTCGCAATACCCCTGGGTCGGCAATACTGGGGTGCCCAATTCTATTAATTCATTATAAAATAATAAAAACATATTATAAAATAATTAATTTTAAATGAATTGTGATTTTTATGTAAATTAAAAAAATGGGATATTATATATAATATTATATAAAAAAAACGAACAAAAAAATAAACTTGAAAACTCTTTTTTTTTCCCCCGTCCCTTTTCCCCCCTGCAAAGAAAGAAAAATGAAAATCCCTTCCTTTTTTCATCTATAATGTGTCAAAATTTTTTTTTACGTACCTTTATACACTTACAAGACAAAACGTATATGTGTATGTATAAATCTATATACTTTTTATGTACCCGAGATGATTCATTTTTTTTATTAAAAAATGTATATGTGTATTATGTAATGAAAAAAAAATGAAAATAAAAGTGTGATCTATTTTCTTCAGTATTTTATTGGCCGTTTTTTCATTCTTTATTTGCTTGCCGTAATCGGTGACGGCCGTTAAAGGGTTGAGATTTGCTCCCATTTTTTTTCGACCTGTAAAAATACATAAATGGGTGCCTTTTTTTTTACGCTTTTATTTCTTTTGAACATTATGCGGACACATGAGGATTGTTATTGTATAAAAAATATATAAACTACTGTTATATTATTTTACTTTGACCTATATCTTCGGACACACGAGAGATTAATAGATCTGGGGATTCACACGTTCTTTGGGTGGATGTGAAATGGAATTGTTAATGGAACTTTTTTCTCACACGAACCACACAATTGTTCTTTTTATTTTTCCTTTATTGCCAATCAACGACTTCTTGTTATTTAGACGAATGCTCAGTGCAAGTGTAATCCGTGCTAATTAGGGCAACCATACGGGCGTACATAAGGGTTCTATTAATAATTAATGTGATTTCTACCTCTGTAACTCCTGTTTTTTAATTACATTTTTTACATGTTTTAGCATTTTTTTCCCTCAGGATTTTAACCACACATTAACTCTGACATACATTACATGATACGAGGTTTTTGTATGCATTATTGGAGTTGTTTTTCGAACAACTGCATTTCTGGCTAATTCCAAAAGAACTGAGGTTCATTCGGATTCCAAAGGCCGAATTTCATTGCGTCCTAATTGTAAAACTGATCAAGTGCCTGTCTCGCTAACGCCACATTGACCAAGTAAATTTTTGTTAGGTTTAAAATGGGCACGTGGAGTCGATTTCTAGTTCCAAACTGATTTTTAGTACAATTATTTCTGGACCAAAAATTGATATAATACAATTTGTATAGTTGAAAAACTGGCCAAATGTAATTATTTATGGCTCCAAGACAAACAAAATGCAATGGTTTATATATATAATTCCAAAACTGACCAGTCACATTCATTTTTGGCTTCAGAATGAACCAAATGCATTTAGGTAATTTATAATTCCAAAACTGACCAAATCCATTTAATTTATAGTTCCAAAACTGACCAAATGCATTTAATTTATCATTCCAAAACTGACTAAATGCATTTAATTTATCATTCCAAAACTGACTAAATGCATTTAATTTATAATACAAAAACTGACTAAATGCATTTAATTTATAATACAAAAACTGACCAAATGCATGTAATTTATAATTCCAAAACTGACCAAATGAATTTAATTTATAATTCCAAAACTGATAAAATGCATTTAATTTATAATACAAAAACTGACTAAATGCATGTAATTTATAATTCCAAACTGACCTAGTGCATTTCATTTATAATTCCAAACTGACCTAGTGCATTTCATTTATAATTCAAAAATTGATGAAATACATTTAAGTTATAATTCCAAAACTGACCAAATGCTTTTATTGCTGTTGATAATGCTGGAATTGACCAATTTTTTTTACCTTCCTAAATAGACCAAATGCATTTCGAGGGGGAAGTCCATAATTCGATCATCTCCCTGCGGCCTTAAAGCATAAAATGATCCAATCGATAATTCACGCGGAAAAAGTTTCAGTGGGTCTCAAACGAAAATAAAAGCATAGAAATTAGTCCAACAATTTTATTTTAAATTTGTATAAATCCATTTAAATTGTGCACATTTAATTTTTTTTTTAATTTAAATGAAAAAAACAGTTTTTTATATTTTGAACAAAGACAAATTATATTGTATATTTGAAAAACCATAGAAAATTGCTTTTCGGGAAGTAAGAAGAAGGGCAGGTGGTCACAAAAAAAGTCTGCGAAGAAAATTGGTTAAAAATTATTAAAATTAGATGGGCTCACATTGTTCCGTCAGAAATTAACGAACAAAGGTCGAAGTTTGCACCAGACTTTTGCCTGTTTTTTAATAAAATAAAACGCAAAATCCTGTGCATTGTTGGATGAAACGCCAAAAATGTATGGGCACTTATTGAGTATGCTGAACAAATAGAAAAAAACGCAATAGCGTTGCGAATCAGACATTTTTTTGGAGTCGATTTCGCCTTGTGCATATCCGTCTCCAATATTCCTGAAAAAAAAAATGGGAAAAAAGGCTGGAAGACAAAATAAATTGTGGCAGGTTCTTTTTCGCTTTTTAAAAGGCTGACAAGAAAAAAATTGGGACCACAAGCAAAAGAGGATTAAAATGAACGGAAGGGCAATGTTTTGTGTATTTACAAGGGTTCCTTTTTTGTCTCCGTACTAAATATTTCCTTCTCCCCAAGAGTTCCCTTTTTATCTTTTTCCCGGAAAAAAAAAGGCAAAAAAGAAACTTCATGTTTGTGTCAATGATGCATGCAATTTTTTTTTATACTGTACAAAAAAAACATATCGTTTTCCCAGTAAATTGTTATTGTGAAATTCATTGTCTCAGCTGTCACGTAATGTTGTCGGTGGGAGGGACAGACAGTAAAAAAAAATGTAAATAAAGTGTCGAGCAAAATGTTGTCAAGTAAGCGCAATTTCCTTTTCATCGTGGCTGTGTATTTTTTTTTTCTCCGTCAGTATTTTTTTTTCGGGGGTGACATGTAGAACATTGATTGACACTAAGCCATGCATGACATGACCCGCATTCTACAAGGCTCCCAAATGGAATTTTTCACTGCAACTTGCAAGAGGGAAAGAAGAAAGGAGAATCGACGTGTCCTTGAAGGAGACCAAAAAAATGGGAGAGCACCAGCAAATATGCAGCTGGTATAGATTTGAAGAAGAAAAAAATGGTTCCAGTAAAAAGAAAAGAATGTATTACATCAAAAGAATATATGTACCACACATATTACATAAAACACTTTGAATCGCAACCTTTTTGAAGATTTTTTCTCGTAAACTTTCCCTCAAAAAAAAAAAAAAGTGTTTACACAGGAACTAAAACAATAAGAATTGTCAGTCAAAGCAGATGGAGAATAAAACAAATAAGAGGCAGAATCCAGGAAATCATAATATGGGAAAACACCGACAAAATAACACGAGAAAATATCAAAATAATAAAACGTACACAAACTAAATACAAAAAATGCCCTCAAAATAAAACGTACCTACACACAAACTCAAGTCAAAAAATGTTCACGAAATCCTGAAAACATCCACAAACCAAAGGCAAAAAATTTGCACAGCATCTGTAATAAGAGAAATTTGCACATGAACAAAGAATAGGCAAAGATTTTACATAAAATAGGCAAGAAATATAGATAAAAGAGGCAAAAAAAAAACAAATACAAAATAATGGTAAGAAACCACATGGAAATATTTCCCAAAAGAGTACAAAACAGTTAAATGGATCTAAAGCTACATGAAAGAATTCATATTTGCATCCATTTAATTTGATATACTTTCAAGCCCAGTGAAACGACTTCATACTGGTATTTTTTATTTTTCCGACTCGTTACTAAAAGGCTATGACAGCATTTTTTTTACATAGTCATGCTAACAATTAATTTTTTCGTTTTATAATATGCTCATATTGCATATTTGTTGGTTTTCTTTCGTTTACACCATTTTTTGACCAAGTTTTTTTTAAACCACACACAAATCTATATATACATATATAGTTTCATTATTGTATCTAATTTGATTTCATTGTAGCAGCTTTGTTTTGTTTTTTTTAAAAATACAGATTTTTTTCATACATATTTGAATGCGAATTCGTTTATTTTTGTTTTAAGTTTTTTTTTTTGCCTATATATGAATAGTTATTTATGTTTTTGTTACAGAAGTATTTATATTTTTACCTTTTTTAAATGTTTCAGTATAGTTTTATTTTCAGTAGCTATAATTTTTTAAATTTATTTCCCATCAAATTTGTGTGTGTATGTTATTGTGTGGAAGACAAAATTTTTTGCAATTTTATATATAATATAATATTTGATTTTTTTACACGTACATTTTTCTCATGGTTATTACAATGTTTTCAGTTCTATTTTTAGTACGAAAGAAACCATTAAAATCTGCACGCAGAACATAGAAAAAAAACAAGTTTTTTTTACATACAAATGACAAGAAATAGTAAATCAGAAAAATTCAACACGTGTTTGTTGCTCTATAATAGGGATTCAAAAATATTTGTTAACTGGCGACATCATTGACACATAAGTTTCGTTTAAAAAATTTAAAGCGTAATAATTACTTAAATTACTACAAGTCCTAATAGACAACAACAAGGACAGGAAATCAGGTACGAATTACCAATCGCTCATACATGTTTTAAATAATATAAACGAAATAACCAAAACCGATAAAATCCAAAAATTATACACCATTTTTTTTTGTTTGAACATGATTGCTCAGAAAATTGCATTATTACTTTTTTCATATAGACATCGACATATCGTTTGGTAATTTCAACCATGTTTCCTTGAGCTACGCACATTTTTCAGTTAATTATTGTTTAGTTTTTGTTTTCGAAGTCTTACACTAAATTAAATTCCCCAGTTCATTCTCTCTCTTCAGGTTTCAGGCTTTAAAATAAATAGGAATTCTTTTTTTTCATAATAGCAAACAGGTGTAATACCAAGACCAACAAATTTATCGGCGAAAATAAAAACTAACGAAAATACATGTAATACACATATACGAGAGGTTCATAAAATACGTACTTTTTCGACCTCTTAATCCAGAATGGATAATAAATTTTTAAAAGAATTTACGAACGAACAGGATATACTGTGTATAATAATTAAGTATTGGTAAAAACAACAAAACAAAATGAGACACATAACACCCCAGCGTAAAAGAGACGTGCGCTAACCAAAGAAATAATACAGATAACTTTGGGTAAAATAAATACGAAATTTCTCTCCGTTACAATGCAGAAGTACAATATATAATGTATATTTATACATATTTTGTAATAATATATGGGTTTATACATTTTTTGAATAGCAAACGTACACAGCAAATAGTAATTTTTTCTATTTCCTGCACAATATTTTTATGCACGTAGCAGCAATACGGTACAATACGCATTTATTATATAATTTTTCTTCGATGCATATTAACCATTAATATAGAATATATATGTATTTATACTTCTTTATATAATTATTAGAGAGAGCACCAGCGCTGTGAATTAAATGTCGACTACGTACGTACTTTTTCTCAAATCCCTCCACCACCAGCTACACTCCAGTCCAGCCAGAAAAAAACCCGAGAACCAGTGATTTTTCCCATTTGTTTAAATCATGTTTAAATATACCACAACCATCACCAGCAATTAATATTGTGAGAGCCGAAATAAACTATGAACCAAAAAATGTTAAAAATTCACGTTGTGTCATAGTTCAAATTCTTTAAATGGCTCCTTATTGACTTGACTGACTCACTAGTGAATGGCTGAGTCCCCTGGCTTTTCCGTCATATTTAGAAAAAATCCTTTTCATTTTTTTTGCTTGTTTGTAATCAAAATTTGCGTATTATAATATTTTTTGTAAGCCCTTAAACGTAATACGTATAACGCATTTTTATACTTCATTTGACTCATTTCAAGTTTTTTTCATAATTGGTTTTCAATAATAATGCAAATGCTTTTTTTTAAATATATGTTTATACTAACACAATTATCTTCGTGGTTAATATTTTACGGTCGACCAAATATCCAACATTCTAATGTTTTAATGACAAAATCATTTTCTTCAACCAATGGAACATTCCCGTACGTCGAGCATTCTTCAGTTCTTCCCACGAACAAATCACCATCCAGCCATAAACCGAATTTACCACTACAAAAAGACCAAAAAATAATAAAATTAGTATCTGTGCACGGGAAGGGGAACGAAAGACATATAAAAGACAAATGCATATATATGTACATCTATAATCTATACCAATACAACATGAGGCATGGACCCATGCAAATATTGAAAAGCGGGTCTCTCATCTATAATTTTCCGGGTACTTCTATAAAATATCCTTCTTGTCAGGGTTTCTAAAACCATTACTACGCACTACCAATTTCCTCGTCTACCACGACTCTGCTCTCTCGGCAGTAATACCCCAAAGATCCTCTTCACAAATCCCCTTCCTCCTCGTAAGCTGGGGAAGAGGATTCTGAGAAAAACATTATTTGTTTTAAGTACTTACTACAATGTTGGGAACGAGACACGTGTGGTATCTACCAGGCTCTACTATTTTACTACTTTTATCATCCACTCACGTATTATTACACACACACACACACACAGCCTCTTATATGTAATATTGGGTAGTGTTGTATAATAATAACCATTTAATGTGAGCATACCCTACTCATACAACTTATTAATCGATACACTATCACGACACTCTCCAGAGTTTGGAAATTGAGCAGTTTATCTTCACTCCACCGTACTCTAACTTGTCTCAAAATGGTCATTCAAAACGAAATACCATACGCTATACACTCAAACTATACAACACGCCAGAACCATTGGATGAAGAGTTTTGAAGAACATGTGGGGGATTGGGATAAAGGGTTAAAAGCAAACATACACGCGAAAATCAGCATTTGCACACTCGTGGTGGTGAATTAATTAAATTTACCAGGAGAATGAAAATTCTTTCCCAGGGACCAGGGAATATCAAGAGGTATAAAAGGCGTAACTAAGGAGGCCATAGAAGAGTCCCTCTTCCATAGCATGCTTTCATATCATCCAGCAATTGTTATTGCAGTTCTAGCTACGGACTACTAATACTAATACATGGAAGGGCGAATAGAATAAAGAGAGAGAGAGAGAGAGAGAGAGAGCCGAGATATTAGACTTGAGCACCAACTACACTTGTGTGAATCCCTTTTCGACTCAAAATCCTCCTTTATCCAATATCATTATAATAGAATAACTACCATTAACGATAGCTTTCTCCTGGCTATCACGGAGAGAAAACGCGCCTGCCACTGATATCTACTAATTCCAGGGCCATGCATTGTAAAGACTTCCAGGCAGTAATAGTTTTAATGTTATTATAAAAAAGCAGGCTTTAGAACGAACAATCTCCTTCACATGTCAATATAATTCCCCTTTTCCTGGAATGATGGATACGAGTCTTTACTATTCCGGGGATCAATTCAAATAGATAAACATACGTATGGAAGTATAGTTACATAAGCATAAGCACCGTCTTGCTGGTGTAAATAATGTAGAAGAGGAATCTTCCTTTATTCCCACTGTACAGGGATTTATGAGAATGTGCATACGCACCTGCACCTTTTTACAAATAATGGAGAAAATTAGCCCATCATTCAAATCAAACAAACTTAAAGGTTTCGCAGTAAGTTCCGCCTTATTTACAATTCCAACGATCTATGCCAACGTAAAAAAGTAGTTCTTCTCTTTCTCTCGCAAAAAGGGGAAAAGTGAGCAAGGAGAAAAAGAAAGAAATGGTTCGTATTATCTCCTGCTCTCGCATTTTTGTATTTGTTTTCTAGCTAGACATTGATCCAAGCTTTAATGGGCACTTGAGGAAAGTCCAGGAAAAAGTTTTTTATGCTTCTGAAAAAAGTAGATCAATAAAAGTGGGTTGCTACAGAAAAAGGACGGTACTAGTGCAATTTCCACACGATTCAATAATAAAAATACACCCTATAGGAGTCTCAAGTGCCTACACAACAAGCGTCGTTTCCAGTACTTTCTAAAACACGGTATACTTTAATGACAAATGCAAACCACAAAAACACCAACAAAAACTTGTACTAACTGCTATTATGATATTTCTTTTTTTGTGTGTAACACTTTTCCAACAACTTTTTCAAAACTTTTCCTACACAGGTAAACTCTCTGCAAGAAAATACTTCTAGAAGTTGTATGTAACTGCAGCCTTAATTAATATTTTTTTCCAGATAGTGGAGCATCTATGTGTAATAACAAGAAAACGCAAAACTGTACTTACTCTCCAGCTCCAACGGAAAGTGACTCGTAGTTTCCCTTAATAAAATACATATTTTCACCAGTCCATTTGAACACATGGAAGTTTGGGCGACATGTGAAGAGGAATGATTGACCTGTTCCGTAGAAATGATCCGAAACATGAAGTGCGCATGAGACTAGAGCACCAAATACCTGAGAGAAAAAAATTAATCAATTTCTTTTCCCACATCAATTATTAATAACACTTGAATTCTATTCCCAACAACTTGCATGTTTCCAGATGTGTAAGACAGAAAAGTACGAGAATAAGGCAAGAGCAAAAAATAGTAATGATACCCTTTGTTTAGTATCTTCAACAAGAATGAGGACAGGTGATTCAACACCTTGCATCTTGCGATAAAGCGAATTGAGAGAGAACCCATCGCGAGACGTGGAGAATGCTAGCAGCCACGGGTATCTGCATACATACATACATCATCAAGCATGGATTGAGTACAAGATCAAAAAAGTCGACGACTGACGTCGACGGGAAAGAATTTGAATAGCAAATACTTTGGGCTCTGACGTTCACACAATCACTTACCCCTCAGCTCTGGCGGTTAGATTTTTCCCCAAGTTTTTAATATCTTCCTCTTGTAAGATTTCTGAAGTCCCAATTAATTCGGGTATTAATTCTTCAGAGCCATACAGAGCTCTTCTTAATTCGTCAGACATGGATACAACCTGAGTGGAATGTCACAAAAACTTCCATTAATCTCAACCGCTTACAACTCAAGTAACTATATACCTAAAAACATCTCGTACACAACCAAAGCAACTAAGACACAGACAAATACAAAATCAAATTCTTATTGATCATGAATAATAATAATGTGAACCAAAACCGTGTGAATACAAAGTTCACAGAAAACACTAAAAAACTAAAATGTTAATTGTACACCAACAAAAAAACGACTATTACTGATTTACTGCTGCGCTCATCATCAGATAAAACACTACCAAGTCGCAAAAAGGTTGTAAAAAGAGTTCAAACAAAAGAACAAAAAATTAAGGTTCGCTAGAGGATACAGTATTCAAGGATAGTCTAAATCCATCTAAAACAGAGTGGAGACAAAGAGAAAAGGGTAACAGAGATAGAGACAGATACAGTGAAGGAGGAAGAAGTTGAAATGGCGACGAGGGAAAATTATTAACTTCGCACATACATCTAAAATCTAACATCTAATGTATGTATGTGTGTTGTACAACAGGAAGGCTGAAGGAATTATATTTGAATGGGGAATGAATCAAAAAAGGGCTAAAATTTGGTTTGGGGCGTTTTTGTTTCAAGATGAATGATCACAAACCTCGGGAAAATCTTCATCCCCTCCAGACAAGAGCGTTTGACTCCGTATGAACGAGTAAAATTTTACATACGGTGCTTTTATCATCTTTACATTTTGTAATTTTGTTGGTTTCAACAACGGAGTGAGTTTTGTTAAATGGGGGTTCAAAATAACAAACAAAATTATATTAAAAAATTAGTATCATTTGAACTCAAAAAATTGTTAATTTCAATAATTTTTCTCCCTTTTTTTACACAGTACGAGCAATTATTAGCACGTAATAGAATCATAATAAGAGTAAACCACTAACGCTGCATTCATTGCAAAGAGTAGAAAAATTATTTCAGTAGTAATTATGGCTTAGAAATATAAAAAGAAGGAAAAAGATTTGCAAGTTAGAAAAGTTTTCTTTTTATAAAATAGAAAGTATTAGACAAAGTTAAGAATATTAGAAAGAGAAAGAGAGAAAAGAGATTGAAAAAGTAGATTCGTAATGTAGCCTTGTAGGATTAACGTACCTCCCAAGATTCTTTGGTAAGTTCACCGAGTTGTTCACCTTTCATGGCCAGGGAATCAAAAGCAGAATTCAATTCTTCCGTTTTGTCATCACTTGGCTGCTCACTTTCCGTGGTGGGTGATGAGAACAAATCCGTGTCCCAATCCACAAGTTCGTAACCTCTCTCTTCTACCAACTAATAACAATATAATCCCATAATTTTTCAACAAACGCATTAAGTATTATCTCATAATCATAGCTAACGGCTTCTTTTTCAAGTGACAACCTGAGTTCTACCCAGAGCGACCATAATACGATGATGTAATACAATTATGTACAAAACAATGAACAGGAAACAAACAACTCACGTGGGGATCCAATTCTCCATACAAATGTGGCCACCAGAGCATCCAAAATTTGTACAAATCACCGACCTGTGGACACGTATTATGAATAAGCTCTCTAAAGATTCTACAATTTATCACCATAATTTAGGCAGTACAAGTATCTTGATACTTGCACTGCCTGACAAAGGGCTGGGCTCTACAAGTACGAGCCCGCTCCAATCCTTGGTGCAAGATGGCATGTTGCCAATGCACTTGAACTAATTGTAAACACAGATGAGGAAATATAATGACTAAAGCATGTGTGTCTGTGAGAAACCTTACCTGATTTCTAGGAATAGAAAACCAATACTCTGGTTTAATACATTTCTTTTGCCCGTAGCTCACAATCAGAGACTTGATTTTTCGGGCTTTGGGTTTGCCCATAGTTAAGCATAAATACCATGGCGGATAGTCTTCATTGTCCCGTGAGGAACCAATAGGTCTTGGAATAAGTTCTGTGAAATCAGAAATACACATAAATTCCAAATCTTACTTCTTGAGAAATAAACAAACGGCAAGCAGAAGAAAGTTCGTCAAAAAGTTCGTAGAAGGTGACTCCAAATTTTCTCTGGTGACGTAAACTACGTGTATATCCAGCGTTATAGAAAAAACACGGGGGGAAGGAGAAAGACCGAACCGGAAGGGAAGAGTGAGAGAGTGAGGGAGCCGTCCTAATTACGAAGTACTTACTATCGATTGAAGCAAACAAATCAGGCATGTCATCGAGCGACACAAGGGATCGGTAATTGATTTTTGACTCCGGTGGTGCGGACTGTGTTTCCTCTTTTACAGCTTGCCCTAATACAAACGAGTAAATTAAAACTCCAGTTACTGGCACTACCATGCCATCCTTAGGCGGTAATAACACTTATACACAATACATATATAGGTACACTTAGATTTCGAAAATTATATAGACAAATGATTATTCGCCAAACAAAATATACCACCCATATAAAACAAATGGTACAAAGAGCATTTCATTTTCATAAACTTTCATCAGCAGCTGACTTCTCTTATGACCAACCATGCCACTGACTCTTTAGATGTTGTTGTTAGATCGAGTGGAGAGTATAAACAGACTTCAGAAGAAATTATGAAATGTACCTCCAAGGGATTCCATCCAAGTCAAAGGGAAGGAAAGCCTTTTCAAAACCTTTTGCTTTCGTGTTTCTTCCGGTTGTTGTATAACTTGAAGGTCTTCGTTAGGAATTGCAGGTGATGGTCTCCCTGTTTCAAAACCTGAGTCATGAATAACTTCCAATTCAGTGGTTGATGGTTGTACTGTTGACGTAGTAGTAGAAGTAGTAGTAGAAGAAGAAGAAGAAGTCGTAAGATTAGTCGTAGTTATAGTACTAGCAGAAGTAATCGATGAAGTACTACCAGTAGTAGTAGTAGTAACATCTGCGGAAATATTTGTAACTTCCTCGAATTTTTCCGTCAGTGGTTCTTTTGGATTTGTTTCAGTATTTGTACTTTCGCCTGCACATACATACGTAGTACACAGATCAAAGGAACCACGTGAGTAATTAATAAAGAACCTATCAAAGAAATTCATTTTCTCTCTACTGCACAAACAAAGTATTTAGACGCCACACAGACAGGGAAAAAACCTTTTGACTGTAAACAAAAACAACTACAAAGAACATGCAACACAACCATCTAGGATAAGAATTTTTTTTGCTAGTACCCCCATACGAAATTAAATTATGCCCATCAATGCCTCGCGTGTAAATCCCATGTTTTCTTTCTCGACACCACTATCTGGTAAAATTCCTTGCTGATACCGCTTCACCCTCATGCAGATGTGAACAAGTACAAAACCCACCCTTATGTCAACTCCACGAAAATGAAGCTTACTGACCTAGAGTATACAAAAATCCTTTAATGACATTTTCTGAAACAAGTGTTGCTTGCTGTCGTTAATAGTAAGTATGAATAATTGTATAAAACCTTCTGCTATCACTTCTTTTGTCGTATATTTTAAAATCAGCAGTATCCACCATCCACCTACATCAATAAAGATGCTAATCTGCCCAGCATTTTAATTGACTTTGTACGTACGTCCTCCGACACTTGCTTCTTCGATATTACCAAACTTGGGAAGAAACATGTAAAAATCCTCAGCTGTGCGCTTTCTTCTGGCCCTGCTTTTTAAAGGCTTTTCATAGCTCTTTGACAAAGTGAGTTTGAAAGTTTTTTTTTTGTTCAGCTTACTCACACAGCTGCCTGCATGAGAAAGATATTTCTCTGGGTTACAAATAAAATATGCATGAGGGTGACAGCAGACTTAAGTCACGTACCTATATTTTTATTATATATGAGTTCTTCATGATATTAGTTTTTCCCTTTAACCTTGTCTTCTTTTCCCACACCCTGACATGTGTACCATGGTATTACCATTTAAGTTATTTAGATTCTACTAAACTACACATGAGGGCAAAATGTGCGGCCACGATAAAATTGTGCGTGGAGCTATTAACAGAGCATTTCCTTACCCTTCAGTACTCAACATTTAGAACTTCCGAATACAAAAATAAACTAATTTAAGAGCACCTCCATCTACTTCCTTCGTGCGATATGTATGTTTTTGCTGTTGGAATTGGAATGGTGTCTGTACATAACATACCTACTAACATGTATGTTATGTATATATACGGACTACGGACATAAAAACATGGGAAGAAATAGCAATGGAAACAACTTACTTAGAGCAATATTTTCTAAGGCTAAACATTTGCACGCCAAATGAAAAGATTAGATACCCTTTTTAAAAACAAGTTATGGGCTAATGTGAAACTACACCGTTTCCTGTGATCGATTTTAACTACGATTTAATGTTTCTCTCTAGAGGAAGGCCACGGTCCATTTAAGGCGATATCTTCTCTTAATGGACGTCGGACACATTAAACTGGGGAAATTACCCCCAAAAAAAAAAATCAGCATGTATCCTCCAGGAATTTAAAAAATTGAATGCTTGTATAGTCACACATGTTCAGAGTGTATGTAAAATCTGTATTAACACAAGCAGAACGCTGAATGTCCTAGAAAGTTAGGTTCGTCTACTCTATTCACATGCAATTTTCTTTCATAGTAGTAAGGAGGAAAGAATAGCAGTCAAGTAAGAGTCTAATCAAGTCTCTATAGGAGACATAATCACATCGTCATTCTTTCAATTAGAAGCTCTTAAAATGAAGTCGTTCGCCTAATGATGGCATATTGTGCCCCCCTTGTCGCATGGTCTTCGTGCAGAAAAGAAATGAGGGTACGAGCAGGATGACGGGATATAGAATAGAATGGGTGAACGTGAACACTAAACACAAAAAAAAGCATATATATACATAGATAAGCAGACAGTATTTACCAATTTGACTCTCGATTGTATTCGTACATGTAGGAGCAGCAGCTGCAGATGGGTCTTCTTTACTCGCAACCGTCGAATCATGGGGATAAAGGTCAGGTTTCGGACCAGGAGGTACGAAATCCTTGCCTTTAACTTTCATAAATGCAATATCACTGTAAATTCCGGAATGAACGATAATTTCTAAAGGGAGAATGACTCCGTAGGTTTCAGCACCCTGTTCGATGACAAGCGGGTCTGATACATTCGGATCGAACATGACAGCATTGGGTGTCACCAATAGAGTTCCACTCACTACGCCCTAGAATTCACAAAATCATCGACTGTCAAGTGCACATTCAGAACGAGAATACTTGATTCTGACAGTATGTAATTTTTCCTGAAACACGTGCATACATATAAGACTGCCGAATGTAGATTGTGCAAGAACCGCACGGAATTCTACCTTCCGTGACTCCAGATAACCACGACAACCCTTTGTGTAGTAGTATTTCTATTTACTTATATTTAAAAACTATTTATACAACTATATATACAAAATTACTACGTCGTAGACTTACATTGCCATCCGTAATGTGTTTAACATTGATCTTGATAAATTTCCTTGAAGATTCATTTTTCGACGTGGAACCCGGGTAATTTCCTGTCAGGTTGCCTGAGGCATGAAACCCAGTACCCGCTGAGGCACCTCCCATCCTACCGTTACCCTCATAACTGCTTTGACTTTTGACGGGAGAGTTGTTGGGTGTCGATAATTTGCTCTTTGGTGGAATGCGTAGAACTTGTCCAGGAAATATCGTCCTCGTTGATAATCGATTCGTTTTTATCAGCTCCGATGGTGTAATATCAAAACTGGCTGAGACCGAGGTGATGGTATCATTATCCTTCACGGTGTACGTGATGGATTCTTGTTTCTTCACATTTGATTGTTGCTTGACTGGACTTGACATGGTTGGCGTTTCTGAGTTTGAAGATGACGAGTCTTCTCTCTTGGCAACATTACCATGACTTGTCGTAACCCGTGAAATAATGTCCAAATCCGCAAAAGGATTATTTAGATGAAACGTCTGATCAACGGAGCGACTTTTAGCTCTAAATGAAATAACAAATAACTTTACATTACGATACATGGTTTCAAAATCCAACCTTTTCAACTTCATAATTGCTAATGAATTTCAACATTTGTTAGCTCCTTTACAAAACCATGACTTTCGGAAATATTCAAGCAGCAAATGAGCGAATTCCACCAAAAATAACCGTTAGATAAAATAGCGTAGGCCCTGACTATATTCACAAACACAATTCAAAAACTGCAAGGATTCAACAAACTCTGGAAACCAACTGACAATTGATCACGTCGCATACTAACCACATCCAAACAAACAACATTAAAAAAATAAATATGTAACCGATATACCCTGTTGATAACCAAACCACACACCAAGTTGTATCCTTGATTCTAAGGCCCTACAAGGTATTTTCAAACAGATAAGTGCACGCCGTTGTCATCACGTATGACTTTGTATCAAAACGTTTATAAGTTTACACCAATATAATATAGTTCGAGAAGGTTAACCCCAAAACAGCAAGGAACGTGATACTAAAGGAGTCCACATCTGTATCCGGAAATATTTTGAAAAATCCAGTCCGTTTTATTGAACTAACACAAACATGACTCACTAATAATTCCTATACCTAGCTAATCCACCCTTTTTGTTTTCGAGTCAACAAAATACTTTGTATACTGTAGTACATTATATATACACAAGCCCCTTTTTTTAGTGTGATCTCATCCCTAGTTTATTAGAATTTCTAATCAGTCCATCTTACAATGACTGGTCGGAATGGTCCATCAAACCTTTCTTGAGCTACCTTGTCACAGTTTCTTAAAATTTCACCAACAAAAACAAACAAGGAGATACGTTGATCACACAAAGCTTCCTGATCAAACAACACAGCGGACGGTGGGCACTTGGTAAATAACCACGGAATTCTAGAATCCCGAAAATGTCACTCGTGCCACGAAAATAATCCACCTTAATTGCAATAATATGCAATCTTGTAGATAGGTATACAGATACTGAAGATTAGATATACAAAGGGCTGGGATACCGATACCTAAACAAATTAAGAAAAAAAAACTGTAGCATCAAAAAACCCAACCAATCCGTAGCGGGTGCACAAAAAACAAATTAACATATCAACTTTCAAAAACTACCGCAATATAAACAAAACCACCCGCATGCACTGACTTCAACATCAAAAAAGCAGTATAATCACTAATCACCAGCTAAAATTAAAAAAATATAAGCCATATAAATAAATAAAAAAGTAATTACACAAATTTACCCGCACCCTTTGTCAGAGTCCTTCAATAGCTCTTGACAGATCTGACACCCATCCCCATCGTAAGGACAGCCGGCCCAATTTGTGGACATGCTATTTCTCTAAAAACTTCTAAACTTTTTTTCCCAAAACAACTCGGTTGACCACTTTACGAGCTAATCAAACAAAATACATCAAAAATATGGCGAAAAAATAAACTATTGAACACCACAAATGTTCCGACTGAGAAAAACCACCAGAAGAAACATCTACAGCCAAACCACCTGGAACCCAGCAACTACTGGAACTCCTCGATTAAACCTCGCAACAATTTTACAAGTGTGTGGCAACAATCTAAAAAAAACATGTGTATACACCAACAAAAGACTTTACTGGAATACCTTATTACACAACTACAAAGTAAAAATTCTATCAAAAGCACGTAATTTACACAAAAATGTACAAGAAAAAAAGGGTTTCAAATTAAAACTTTCAATGTGACTGATACAAAAAGATGTCCTTTTTTTTTTTTTACAAAGCCAGTTGTCGGCATTAAGTGTGATGTTGATGAAGTGCTAATGATACTAATAATAATAACACTAAACCGTCTGCTGCATCTCCTTATCTCCTTTATATTCCCCCTTAACTACATTTAAAAACATACACATTCCAACTATATTACATGAATTCAAATGAAATCTGTAGGAGAAACTCTTTTAAACGTTTTAAAACACTTGTTCCACAGACAAAAAAAAAAGGTGCACCAACGTCAATTTGTTAAATCTATTTGTGGAGGATCTAGATTTGTGCAGATTTGGTTTGTTACCTTTTTGTAAAGGGAAAATACATTTGGACGGAATAAAATGTAGATATCGTATTTAAAATGTTAAAATGTACATACAAAATAAAATTATGTAATTATTTAAAAGTTGTATATTTAAGCTCAAAAATAATGTAGAAGGTGTACTTTATGGAGAGAAAAAATGGAGCTTACTGGAATGGAATTTGAATTCCTTCACGGAGTCGATCTCTGAGGGAACGACGATTTGGTCCACCTGCTGTGAATGCCATATCCTCATTGCCTCCTCCTTTTCCTTTATTACGATTTAATTCCAGTTTTTTTCCCCCACCAACGTTTAACTTTTTAAATTTATTAAAAATTCGTTTTGTTTTGATATTTTATTCACAAAAGATGTGAATAATTATAAATTAAAAAATTTGTATTTATATATATTAGTTCAGTCAATTATTTTTTCAATGTCACGATCAGCCCTTTGCCCCCAAATTTCCTCCCCGTCCACAAATGGCACATTGAACACTGTTAAAATTGTGATTTTCTCACTTTGATTTTCTCATTTTGATTTTGATTTGATTTTCTCCGGTTTTTACTCAGAATTTTGATGGTTGTGCTTCCAATTTTGGTTTGCGATGTTTTTACTTTAATTTTTGGTTTGCGGTGGTTTTACTTTAATTTTTGGTTTGCGGTGGTTTTACTTTAATTTTTGGTTTGCGGTGATTTTACTTAATTTTTTGTTTGCGATGTTTTTACTTAATTTTTGGTTTCCGGTGATTTTATGTAATTTTTGGGTTGTGGTGAATTTTGTAATTGTTGGGTTGTCGCGAGTTACTTTAATTGTTTGGGTTATTCTGATGTAGTTAAACTCTTGGGTAATTGTGATTTGTTTAAATTCTTGGGTTATAGTGATTTGTTTAAAGATTTTGGGTTATTGTGATTTACTTGGGTATTGCGGTTATTGTTATTAATCGTTTAATTGTAGGGTTCTTGTGACTGATTTAATTTCTGGGTTATTCTTTGAACTTGCGGACAAATGGAATTGATGTAATTCAATTTGGGTTAATTGGGTTTCGCGATTCATTTATATTTTGTGGATGATTCTTGATTTATGTCAATTTGGGGGGGACTATGCGATTCATGAATATTTGGGGCTATTCTGATTTATTTAACTTTGTTGGTATTCGTGACTTTTAGTTAACGGTGAGGGTTATATTGTGATTTGTTTGCAGGGGTAATTTATTGATGTGATTTAGGGCTACTATTTAGATGGTTTTGGGTATTGTGATTTGATTATTAATGTGGTTAGTCAATGATTTATTAGTAATGTGTTGTATTTGTGTGGCTTACATGTTTCCTTTATTTCCTTTTAGATTTATTATTGAATGGTTTATGTAAGGTTTTGTTGCGTATTTCCGTGTATTTGCTTTGGTTTGTTTATTATGAGCTAATTGCGTGTGCTAATGTAAATAATAGCTTGTTATTATTGCGTATACCCAAATGGTTCTGTTATCTCCAGTAGTTTTGTTCAGTCACTGTCAAGTCCTGCAGTTGGGATTGTTTTCCCTCCTGTATATAATTGTTGTTTTTTTCCGTGGTTTGTTTTTGTTTGGATAGACTTTTCCCCTATGCCGAAAAGGAAATGGAGAGACGGAGAAACTTTGTTTGGTTGTTTTTAAAGGGAGGAAAAGGAACCCCGCGGAAAAATTTGGGATTTTTCCAAAAGTGAAATGTGTCAGAGGAAAGCGACAGAATGGAGAAGAGACTGTCAAAGGATTGTTTTGATATAAAAAATAGATTAATTAAGAATAGGTAATAGTTTTAGTTAATAATTTTAACCGTTCCAGGTTGTACTTTATTGTTGCGTTTATATTTTGTGGTTTGTTTTTGTTTATATGTGCGAATTTGTTTCGTAAATATTTTTAGGGGTGACGGGATTCGTCGTTGCTTTTAATACGAAGTTCGGGATTTGAAGGAGCGTTTATTTTGGTTGTCAAAGGGTTTTGTTGTCGTTTTGAAGGGGTTTGTTTTAACTTCGTTGGAACTAATTTGGCGTCGGAGGAGACTTAGTTGATGTTAATCTTGCTGGCAAGGTAGTTAGTTGCCTTTGATTTCAAAGGGGTAGTATTTTTATGTTGAAGGGGTTAATTTTGAATTTGAATGAGTTGTTCTTGATGTTGAAGGGGTTGATTTTGAATTTGAACGGGTTATTTTTGAAATTTAAAGGGTCTGCCTACCTCTGAAGGTGAACTTACACGAAAGGTGTACTTGATTAAAACGGATTTGATTTTGATGTCAACAAGATGGCTATTGATGTCAAGGGGTTTGCTTCCGATGTCAAAGAGGTTATTGCTTCTGATTGAGCGGGGTAGATGTAGATTTCGAAGGGATAAGTTACTTTCCCCAAGATTTGGAGTACAATCCCACGCGGGTTTGTTATGATACTGACAAGGAGCCTCTAAAACTGTCTCCCCTGTCAAACAAAAGGAAGGGGAAAAAAGAGAGGGAAACAGATGTAAATAAGGAGAAAGTGGACAGATTGCAGGGGAACAGAAAAAAAAAGTACGGAGTGAAAAGGAAATAAATTAATGAACTGAAACTGAATAAAAATAATAATAAGGAAATAAAATCCTATTTGTGACTTGGAGAATAATACTTGAACATTAGCTCTTTAGTCGTCGTCTACCAACTTGAACACAAAGACTAATGATGTTCTTGTTTGAGATTCTCCTCCTCTTTCACGTCTACCTCCGTCTTCTTCTCCTCCTCTTCTTCTTCTGTCCTCCTCCTGACTCTTGTCTTCGTCTTTTCTATCTGTGTTACTACCACAAGAGGAGGAGGAGGGAAAAAAAGTGTTTCTCCGTCGAACAAGTTGTGTTGAAGGGGGGGGGGAGAGAAAGGGAAAATATAAAAGCTTTCTCCCAAACCAAAACACACGGCCTTTCTCCCGCGTATATTTGTGTATATATACCAAAATTGTGTGTATATCCCTATGTTTTTATGCAGTTGGAAATATACCCCTTTTTCAATGTTACCACATAGGCCCAAAGAGAAAAACATACATGCATACATACTCCATAGTTATATCTATCCGAATGTTGATTCTCTCCGTTCCTCTGAATATACGCATGGGCCGATCAATGATGAGCATGGTTTTATTGGCTATGCGCATACAAGCCGCTTTTTTAAAAAAGGACCGAACAAGGAGAGAACCAAAGAGAAGGAGGGAAAAAACCCGAATTTTCCCTATTCATTTTTTTTCTAGTATTTTTCGACAGATACAATGTAACATCTCCTCCCCGTATTTGTATAGAGGATAGAGGGAAGATAAACAAATTTCAGAAAAAAAACTGTTTTTTTCTTCCAGTAGTCCACGTGTACTCATACAATACGGACGGAATGAGGCAGATTTTAAATGCAGGAAAGAGTACATAAAGTGTGGTGGTACCCCACTGGCACTATTAGATAGGTTCAGTACATTACTCCTGTCATTCCCTTTCCCATTATTCTTCCCCCCCCCACCCCTCTCTTACTTTTCTAGGAAGGATACACTTTATTAGGACTCGGGGAAATGGGCGGAATCTGAGAGGAATCGACGTTTATCCTTGTATTTGTCACGAATTTTTAACACCTCAGATGAAGAGAGGTGGGGGAATACGGGGAAAGTGGAGGAAATACGGGGAAAGTGGAGGAAATACGGGGAAAGTGGAGAGATATACGGGGAAAGTAGGGGGAGATCCACTCAGATAATGGAGAGGAGGCGCCATGGAGGGAAAAAAATCATCCGAGGGAGATAGACAGGGCTGGAGGAGAAGGTTAGAGTGAGGCATTGGGCGAGAACAAAACTATGAAAGACGGGCGAGAAGGTAAGAAAACGGACAAAGAGGTCAACGAGAAGAAATTCGCAGAATGAATATGATCAAGAGAGGCCCAGCAAATTAAAAGAAAGATAAAAGGGCGGTCAATAGGGGGAAACGCGGGAAGTTACACACGAGAGAAATAAGGAGAAAAAACAACTTCTTAGAGAGAGAAACGGTAATGACCCACCAAGGAAGGCAATCCAGGGAGAGGAAGGGAAATAACAAAGAGATGGGTGAAACGAAGAGAAGGAGAAAAACGTAGATAGAGAAACAAAAGAGCAAAAGAAGGATCAAATAAAATCAAATGGACGGTGAGAAATACAAAGACAGGCAGGTACAGAAAGACAATACAAAGCAGTTGGAGATAGAGAGAGAAAAGGGCTGAGAGAAGGATGAGAGAAAGAAAAACAGATATGGTTAACGAAAGAAATTTAAAGAGAGGGAAAACAAGAAAAAAAGGCAGACAAAGTCAATCGAGAGAGAAAACAGCGTAAAGAGACAAGGAAAAACCAGAGAGAAAGCAAGAGAAATAGGATTGAAGGCAAGAGGTAACGAAAGAAAGCAAATCGAGAGAAAGCAAGAGAAAAAAACGAAAAAGAAAGCAAGAGACAAATAATGAAAAAGAAACCAATGGACAAAAAATGAAAACCCAAAAAAGAGAAAGCCAGGGACAAAAAATGAAAAAGAATAAGAGAGAAAGCCAGGGACACAAAATGAAAAAGAAATAAGAGAGAAAGCCAGGGACACAAAATGAAAAAGAAATAAGAGAGAAAGCAAGAGAATGTGAACGATAGAAAGAAAGGAAAAGCAAGAGAAAAGGGACAACCAGAGAAAGAGAGGGAAATCAAGAGGAACGGGACAACGAGAGAAAAAGGTGGAAGCAGGAGAAACGGCCCAACGAGAAACAGAGGGAAAGCAAGAGAAGCAGCACAACGAGAAATAGAGGGGGACAGCAAGAGGAAAGGGACAACGATAGAAACAGAGGGAAAGCGAGAGAAAAAGAGAAAGGGCACAATGAGAGAAATGGAGGAAAGGGACAACTCAAGAATGAGCGTAAGCGAGAGAAAAAAACCCAAAGAAAGCACACTAACAATAAGTAATAAAAAGCGAGAGAAAAGTAAGAAAGTAGACAGATAACGTGAGAAACAACTGGAGCGCGGTAGAGACGGGAGAAAAAAGGATTGAGAGAGAAAAATGGGAACAATGGAGAAAGGCGAGAATAGATAACGAGAGAAAGTGAGAGTGCAAGATAGAACTACAAAACACACACCGAGAGAGAGAGAGAGAGAGAGAGAGATTAGAAGGAATGTGAAACTCTACATGTGTCTGCATGTACAAGAGAAAGCGAGGCTCCAGCGGATACGTAAATACATCTATGAAAAGACGTTTTTTTCTTTTCCAGACCCTGTGAGAAAAAACCAGAAAACCTCCAGTGAATACCTTTTTCGAGGGGAGGAGGGGGCTATATACACTTTTATACATTACTCCAACGAAAACGTAATAGAGGAAAGTTGAAGAACATCCTGTAGATTTGAATGCCAATATTTTTTTTGCCTTCAGTACCATTTTTTTGTCGGTGTAAACTCCAGCACCAACTTCTACCGCTCGTTGGTAAGATACAACTTCAAATAGACAGCCCAGACGTGGGTTGCCAAGAAAAACCAGGGGAGAAGGAAGAAGAAGCGGAAAAAAGTTTTGCAGTATCACGTATGTAAAAAAAAAGCAACTGTCAAAATATTGACTATCGATACCGACTACATACTTTAGAACATCTTGTGCGTTTGGGGGAAAGGAAGTTGGTGGCTGTTGTTGTAGTCATCTCCTGTAAATTCTCAGCTCCTCTCTCTCTGTCTCTTTGTCTCTCTCTCTCTCTATTTCTACATCTTTAGCTCAGGCTTTCCCCCATTGGCACTTGCAGTTGCTTTTTCTATCTTTGCCTCTCTCCTGTTTAAAAACCATCTCGTTTCTCAACACTAACTGCATCTTGCTCTCCTCATTTCGGTCTCCTCTGCATGGTTTTACATCTTACATACATTTTTTTCTTTCACTCGCCGTTTTCTCTGAGAATTTTGGTCGTCTCCATCGATGTTTCTCTCGGAAACTCTCTATTCTGTAGTTTTTCTCCCCGACTTTCACGTTTATGATTTTTCTTTTGCTTTCACTCTTTTTTTTCACTTTCACTTTCGCTTCTTTGTTGGTTCTCGCTGATTTTCGGGATATTCTCTCACGAATTTTCTCTTTCTCCTTGACTTTTACGTTTGTTTTTGGGACTTTCTCATTGCGAGATTGTGGCTTCCCGTGATATTCTCTCTTACAATTAGGTTTTCTGTTTTCTTTTGATATTCTTTCTTACAATTAGGTTTTCTGTTTTCTTTTGATATTCTTTCTTACAGTTAGACTTTCTATTTTCTTTTGATATTCTCTCTTACAGTTAGACTTTCTATTTTCTTTTGATTTTCTCTTTGAAACGTTTTGTTTTCTTCTGATTTTCTTTCGATTTTCTCTTTGAAACGTTTTGTTTTCTTTTTCCCCTTTTAAACTAAATATTTTTTTTGATTTTCTTTTTCCCCTTTTAAACTAAATATTTTATTTTATTTTATTTTTCCCCTTTTAAACTAATATTTTTTTCTGATTTTCTTTTTCCACTTTTAAACTAAATATTTTCTTCTGATTTACTCTTTTCCATTTTAAACTTTCCATTTGCTTCTGATGCTCATTTTCCTCTTGGGAAATGTTTCTGTTCTCTTTGCAGCTTTTTGTTTCCCGCTAAATTTCTCTTTCCGGTGGAAATCATCTGTATCTTACCTTCCCATTACCTTTAATTTCCTCCCTTTTTGCTGAACAATTTTCTTCCCTTCTCTTTCCCGTTTCCATCAAATCGTCTCTTTCTTTTTTCTGGAACTGTATTCGTTTCCCCTTTTTTGTCGGACTTTCGCATCCATTCACTCTTCAACTTTTATATTTTCTCCCTGACTTTCTCTTTTCCCGCCCTAGTCTTTTTCTCCGCATTGTGTGGCGTTTTATTTTTTTTAATCTCGCCTCTTTCTCTTCATTTTGTCCCCAATTTTCCTTTTTTCTCGCCTCTCTTTCTCTTTATTTTCTTCCCAATTTTCCTTCCCGCCTCACTTTCTCGTTATTTTCGTTCCAATTTTCTTTCCCACCTTACTTTCTCTTTATTTTCTATCCTGCCTCACTTTCTCTTACAATCTCTCCATGACATTTCTCTGATCTACCTTCTCTGATGCCTCTTTCTCATCTTGTCTTTTCTTTCTGCCTGTACAGACGTTCTTGTTCACATTTTTGTCCCTCTTTCTTGATGTATGTCTCTTCTGGTTCTGCCCGTATCTCCATTTCCCCTCTCGCCCAATCTCATTCGAATTGTCTCTGCTCCCTGTAACGAAATTTCTATTCCTTCCCCTCCTATTTTCTCTTCATAATGTGACCTTCACTCTCACGCGCTCTCTCTCTCCCTCGCTTTCTTTATATGATTCCCTCTCCCTTATAGCCTCTCCTCACTTCCCGTGTCGGTCCCCTTGAGCTAGCTCCTCCAACTTTCCCCGGATCTCTCCTTTTCCTTTACGAACTTTCTCCGGAACTCTTCATTCCCCCTGATGTTTTATCTGGGTCCCTGCTTCCTCTCCGCTCCTAGAATCAGTCTCTAAAAATCTTTTCACTTTCCAAAACTTGCATCTTTTTCCTCCGTGTCTCTCTTCCCCTCACGCTTTCTCTCTCTCTCTCTCTCTTTCTCTCATTTTTCCTCCCGTTGACATTGACCTATTGACTTTCAATTCAATTCCTGCCATTCAAATCAAAGAAAATTGGACATGTTCAAAGGAAAAGGAAATGAAAAATTGGGGGGATTTCATCACCAAAACTCCTAAACGGTTTACCGCTTCCCCATTCTTCTTCCTCTTATGCCTCTTTTTCCCTTTCAGTATTACATGTCTGGAGTATTACGGGGAAAAAGAAATACAAATAAATAAAGGGGAAAATATACCACCGCATCCCCAACCCTTTTCTTCCCCAACCCTTTTCTTCCCCATCCTTTTCTGCCCCAGTAAAAATGAAGGAAGGAAATATTTTTACTTCATATAAAATTCTCACCCTTAAAGTATGTTTTTACTGAGGCAAAAAAAGAAAGTTTTTTTTATTCCGAAGTGACTGAAAGGGAATTGTTGGGGGAATAACACAATGCTTCCTTTTTTTTTTTTTTTTTTTACTTTTCCCCTACTTTTTATTCGGTTCGGAAAATACATATGTGCATTGCATATTTCCTCCAAGGTCATATATTATTATTGCGAATTATTTGGGATAAGTAGACAGACAGGGAAGTTTTGAAGGGAAGGGGAGAAGACAAATAAGACAAAAAATGGAACATGTGCTTGGCAATTTGACGATTGATTGGATTTCCTTCAACTTTCCCTTGAACCTGCATCCGTCATATTTTTGCAGGAGATATGAACAGAGGGAGAGAGAGAGAGAAAGAAGGAAAGGGAAAAAGTTAGGGGGTCTGGCTGGGCTTGGCCAGAGGTGATTAATACGTATGGTGCAAAAATTGGTTCTAATACGTAGTAATGATAGTATTTTAATATGAATTTACTTGCACGACTGTACTTAATAATAATATTAGTAGAGGGAAAATTCCATTGTATTGATTTTTTCATATACTTTCCGTGTGCTAAACTCTGCCTTTTCTCTCTCTCTCTCTCTTTATTTACCTCCAGGTTTCCTCATTTAATGGACATTTGCTCGACTGTCTCGCCCTTTCCCTTCTCCACTTTCTCTCTAATTTCCTCTCGCCATGCCACTCTTTCTCTTATCTAGACATATCACTTACTTTATGCTGTCCCATCACTGTCCTAGTTCTCTGTCTCTCGCTCTTCCTACCTTTCTTGCTTTATTTCTAACGCTTTTCCTTGCTCTCTTTACCTCTCTCTATTTTCTTTCTATGTCTATTTACCACGCTTTCTCTCTCTCTGTCTATTTGCCACGCTTTCTCTCTCTCTATTTGTCTCTCTTTTCCTCGTTCTCTCTCTTTCCTCTTCTCGCTTTATTTCTCTCTCTTTTCCTCGTTCTCTCTCTTTCCTCTTCTCGCTTTATTTCTCTCGCTTTTCCTGTCTCTCGTTCCTCCTCTCGCTTTTCCTCTCTCTCTTTACTCCTCTTGCCTTTCTCCTCTCTATCGTTTTTATTCCTCTCGCTTTTCCTCTCTAATTCTCTAATTCTCTCTTTCTTTATTCCTGTCCTTTTCTTCTTTCCCTTTTGGATTTCTCTGTTTCTCTCTAATGTCTTTGTCTCGCTGTTTCTTTTCCTACTTTGTCTCTCTCTCTTAAGATGCTCTTTCTTTGTTCTCTCTCTCGCTCGCAGTCTCACTTTTTACCTTTCGTTGTCTTCCTAGTGACTATGTATCCCATATTTGTCTCGCTCTTTTTTCTTGTGTTTTCTCTTCTCATTTCGCTTTATATTTATCTTTTTTTCGGGTTTCCTCTATTCTTTGTGCCCTACTTGTTTCCACTCGATTTTCCTCTCTCTGTTTCTCTCTTTCTTTATATCTCTCTATCATTCTTTCTCTTTCGCTCTATCTATCTGTCTTTCTCTCTGTCCCTCTTTCTCTCTTTGGCTTTCTCCGTCTATCTATGTTTTTCTCTCTCTTTCTCGCATTCGCTCTTTTCTTTTTCTCATTCTCTCTTTTTTCGCTTTCTTTCACTCTCTCTTTAGCTCTCTCTCTGCGTCTTTCTCTTTTGTTTCTCTCTTTCTCCCTGTTCCTTTCCTACTCTTGCATTCTCTCTCTGCTGGACACGCTTTCTCTCTCCTTCTCTCGCCTCCTTACTTCTCGCGTTGCTTCTTGCCCTCCCACGAAAGGTTTTGGTCTCTCTTTCTTTCCCTTATTCTAGTTTCCCTTCTCCGTATTGCCTTCCCACTCACTAATTTTCTTTCTGTTCGCTCTCTCTCTCCAACGTTTTTCTCCATTCCCCGTCTCGTCCATTCCCTGTATTCCTTCCTCTCGTTCCCGTCCTCCTTCCCTGGTTCTGTCCATGGGAAAGTGTGATGATATACATACGAAATGACGACGTTAGAAGAGTACAGCGGCGGTCTTTCTAGGACTGGCAAAAGCTTTGGGTAGAAAAAAAAGTCCGCCTCTTTTCTCTCTTTCTCTCTCTCCTTCCGCATGTGTGCATGTGGTGGTATGTGCCTTTTTTTTCGGGGGGGGGGATGGATTTTATAAATGTTGATGATAGTAATAATATAACAATATAGAACGTGGAAGAAGAGTATAGGATTAATTAAGGACCTTCAAGCATGACCAGGGATGATCGATGGGGTTTTGCTAGTTCGTCACTGTCTCATATGTAAGTTGTACACTTCTCCAGTAAGGTTTCGACATTAGCTGGAGGGGGTCTGTCTCTCATTCTCTCTCT
>JAQGBT010001622.1:0-30188 GCA_034698585.1 Disparrhopalites patrizii | reverse complement strand
AACTCCCGGTGAAATCTTGAGCAAGCCCCTAGGACGGGATCCTCTTGAAAGTAACCGGTGAACCCATCGCCCTAAGTTCATATGACCTGGAGCCTGGTCGTATGGCAGGGATTTCTTACGTGGCGTATCTCTCAGAGATTAAGTCCCTCACTGGAGATTGTAATTACGTAAGTGGTAACGTTGACCTCCCATTGTGCTCACGCACTCTAAGGGACGAGTTGTTCAGTGATTACATAACACGAAGGGCATCTCTCGGAGTATGCCATAAGGAACCTAACTATATATGTATTAAGATTAAAATTAAATAATTGCTTTCTAACATTCAGCCGCGGCGTGGGTGTAGAGTTTATTTAGCTGAAATTATATATTGGTGTTGTTTTATAGCCTTAACTTTTGAACAAAAAGGCAGAAATTTTCCTGCAATAATTCTGAAAGCTTGTATTTCTTTATCTACTGTAATCATGTGTTTATGCTTATCATTCGGTCACCTTGCAATGCCCATGCAATGGACATAACCTGACTATTGGTAATTTGGGACCATAGCCCTCGGTTATGTACTGCGTTGTTTATCCCACATGACTACTTCCTTTGAGTGAATGCTTGGAGCTTGGAATTTCTTTATAATTTGCTCATTGTGTTCTGTATTTTGGAATATAAAATTAGGCTTCAGGTTTTGTGATAAAATGCAGCAATTTTTGCACATGTGAGACAGCGAACACCGTATTCATTTTCACACAGGAAAAAGCATCTGAGGCTGTTGAGAAGGAAAACTGCCAAATAAAAACATATAAATGCATATATACATACATGCATATATCAATCATTATAGCAATGTGTGGTCCATGTACATAGGACAAATTCACAATGCTCCGCTGGCTCAATAGAAGGCTTCAACGTGCCTGGCTGTGTGCAAAATATTGATCATTTAAGTGGGACATCTTTAATTGTTTAGGAGATGTATAAACCTTTCTTTTTATTAATGACCATAGCCCACAGTCTGATCATTTTAATTGTCTCAACGGAAAAGTGAAGTCGACTTTCGTAACAAAAGTTCCAACGTCCATTTATCCATTTATGTCGTTTCCACGTCGGGGGAAAGCCATTGTGACATCACCGTTATCATTATCATCACATCTTATGTTTGAAAATATGTGGGGTGAAATTGCGAACGCCTTGGAGCAAGCATTCCTTACGCCTTAGCTTACGACATTCTCATATTTGCACTGGTATTTCCACCTCATCTGCATTGAATAATCCGAAAACGTTAATGGAAGTCGTAGTTATATATATATTTAATGTCCATAGAACAACTATACTCGTGATTACTCTTACCCCACATTGACAATAGCGTGGCCGGAGGCGCAATTTGTTTTTTGACATGCTCCATAATAACAAAATATGGTTTTGGTTACTTAATTGCATTCTATATATAGATGTGTGGTTATTATCTAATGGTAAAATCCTTTTTTGGTGCAATTTTTGCTTCTATTATAATGGGAAAGTTATTGTGTCTATTTAAATACATATGTAAAGGAATATGAAGTCAATCAATCCAAAAGTTTTGACGGAGCTGACGCTATTATTTGATTGTTTGGAATTGATTGGACGCGTGAATTGATTTATCCAAGTGTCAAATTCACATTGGTCGTTTATATCTGCTTCATAGGACTGTGTATGAATCGGAAAGTGATCAGTTCTACAAGCAAGCGAGAACGAAATTTTTATACGATAAAATTTACGGTCTGGTCGCGCTTTGAAAAATATATTTATACAAAATTTGATTTTTTTAGAACAATTTATACAATATAAGCGAAATTTATTTTTCGTTAACAAATTAATATTATCTGTAATAATATTTATACAAATACACGTTTCAATTTGACAGAGTTTAGAATTTGCTTGACAGAATTTGGACTTTTGATTTACGTTTCGCCGCAATTCATTCTATTGTAGTTATGACATATGTATGTATAACGTTGAAAATTTAGTTGACGTAAAAATTCGGAAAGACTGGAAATGTTGACCGAAAAAACAATATCCTGCTATGCATCATGCCTGCGCTGGTTCAATTATTTCCTAGCCACTCCATATTCAGTCTCTGTCCCACTCAAGGCTGGCCCACCTGTTAAAATTCATCCGAACAAGATCCTGCGCAAATATATTTGGACGGCGCTTTCGAGCATTCACGGTCTCGCCTGTGTATTCGTTGCAGCCCGACTGCTTCAGGCGCTCATGGGGACATTAACAAGCACAACGTCAATAGTTGAGAATACATTCGGTGCATTTTTCTTAGTTTGTTATTTACTCACTTTCACTATTAAACTAAATATGAGCCTCAATCTCCAGGACATTCGAAATTTCCTGAATTTTTGCCTAGTCTCCGCAAACGAACAGATTGAGCCGGACAATGGTAATACATATTATTTTTGTAAATGCTTTTATTTATTTGTATAGCGATTGAGCAAAAAATGTTTGCATTATCTATGATATGCTCAACAAAATAGTTTCGCCATCCAAGACTTTGTCATTCGTTTTATTCGTTTGAGCAAATCTAATTTGGAATCATCAAAATTTGCGTAAACATAAATTTTAGCTACAAATAATGCATGTTGACAGACCTTGTTTGTCAGTACAAAATCACATGCTAATTTGATTAAACTTCCTTTCAATTTTAGACATTTTAGTGGCTCATACAAGGAAAGAAAAAATACTTCGGGTAGTGCTGAAATCATTAGTAATTACTGCTGCCTTTCAAGCAATTCCCGTGGCATTGCTCATCGTCGGATCGCCCGGGAATCCGCGATACGTCACCTCCCTGATGGAAAATTGTGACCAGCTTCCTCTGTACTACTTTGCCTTTTTGATCCCCTACGAATATGTCATGTGGGTGAATTCTTGGAGCGTGACATTTTTCCATATTTCCATCACCGCATTCTGGATCCTCGAATCTGAACTTTGGCTACAAGTGTTGCGGTAGAATTTAGCAAAACATTTTGCACATTTACGAGCATTTGGAACATTTTGCACTTTTACGAGCATTTAAAATTAATTTAAAAATATAAAAAGCAATTTGTAATCCCGGTTTATTCAAACAGGAAGAAACAATTGAAGGTTTTTGGAGGGAAAGCCGCCACTTGTGTTCATGACGAGCTCCGTTTGACACAAATAGAGAAACAGATTCGAAAATACGACATGCTTCGTCTGCTGAATGGAGCCTTTACCACTGTCACCAGCGACGTGTGGGTGTCCGAACAAGTCCTTGTGATGCTCATATTCATAACTTCCGCTTACAGCCTGGTGAAGTTCCACGCAAAAATGAATGTAGGGTATTACGTCGCATTTTGGTCCCCGTTATTTACAGCTGCTGCTCATGCCTACTTTAGCTACGGCCGTCTCGGTCAAGGACATGAGGAGTCCCAGAAGTTACTTGACCAATGGAAAGTCGTTAGAGACCGTTCAGTGATAAAGCGTTTGGCAGGGTGCAAAGCCGTAGCTGTTCAAGTGGGTCACTTTTATACGTTTACACGATGTACAAATTTGGCATTCTTATCCATGGGGACAGAAAGTCTGGTCACTTTAATTGTCTCGACATAAAAGCAAAGTCCAATCTGCCCACAAAGGTTTCCTGTAAGTATCATTATATTTACACAGGCGTAGCCTTAGTAATACGGTGGAGTCTCTATATAACAGCTCTGAACGGAAGAGCGAAAAATATTGTTACAGAGAAACGTTTTTGCATAGAACATTAAATATGTATCTTAGTGTTCGCAGGGCGGAAAAAATAATGTTGTTACAGAGAAATGTTGTTATAAAAAGGCTTGTTATAGAGCGACTCCACTGTAAGTGATAGGTCGAGACAACCAAAAGAATAAAAAAAGATTTCATATCCTGGGTAATTCGATAAAAAATTAAGCAAAAAAGAGCATATTTTAGTAAAAGCATAGTCTTTAAAAATACTAATCGATTTCAAAAAGCATAATTACAAGTATTCTAATTTGCGGACCTGTGGTGATTTGTGTGTGATGTTGGTTCTAATATCCCAATCTCTAAATAATGTGTGAAAGTAAAATATTGTTTCTCTAATTTTGACTTGAAAATAAATGGGACTCTATTTATTTAAGACGGATGCGTTTCATTCTTATGGGGATGATTCCCAAAGATATGACACGAAAGATTCAAACAGACCGTTTGAGTGGACAGAGTAACGTACAGATTACTACTGATAACCTCAGTTCCTTATTAACGAAAATACATCCTTTATATACAAAACAAGTTGGTATGTATTTTAGTATATCACAGCGTAACTGGGTGAGAAGATTCTTGAACCAAGAATCTTTCCCAATTTCCAAGAAATGCTGCAGCTGCATGTAATAAATCTTAGTTTTACAATATTATTGTGTAAAAGTCTTACAAAGTAGAACAATAATATTTTATGGTACATTGTCCGGTCGAGGAGGGCTCGGAATCTGTAAAATAAAGTGAAGTCATGGCATTCCATCTAATACAATCATAAAAAGAGCTTGTACAATACATGCATACATGAGACAGATCCTACATATGTATATAACGTGTAAACTAAATGAGACTCATCTGAGTGCTCATTGACGTTTGTAGTCCTAAAAGTCATTTTCTTCCACAGGACCAGTTTACAATTCAAGACGGAAAAGTTCGCAAAAGTGTTAAAAGTATAAAAATCAGCAAAATTCCTTAACTGTTTTGACGTATCCATTCTCGCAGTCTTACATTAGGGAATTTGCATGGTCATTTCTCAGAATTAGCCTATTCAATTTCTTGTTTTGAATATTTGTCACTTTGAAAGTTTTCTACTTCTTTCACCCGCGCTCAGTGCTACGCTTTAAACTAAATATGTTCAATGCTGTAATGAACACAAATTTCAAAAAAGCAGCACCTAAAATTTGACATGGTTAGCAATATCTGGTAAAAACAACTTAAAGGCTGTATTAAAACGCAATAATATGTTTCGTATTTTATTATTTCACATTAGTATTCAATTATCTATAATCCTATGTACGGTGGAGTCTCTATATGACAACTCTGAAGGGAATGGAGAAAAATATTGTTACAGGGAAAATTTGTTATATATAGAACATTAAATATGTACCTTATATGTACTAAGGGCTGTAAAAATAATGTTGTTACAAAGAAATGTTGTTATAAAGAGACTCCACTGTATGTATGTATAGGAATGTATTATATTTATGCTGCATTATTTGTATTATTTAAATCTAGGTATTCTGTATTTGCTTATATCATCTCTCATCACTAATACACGTTAAATGTTCACGCTTCATACATAAATATACATATAATATGTTATCGTGAATTGGAGACAAGCAACTCCCCGCAAAACTCCCCCAAGCAAACGCCTAACAAGATCCCCAACAAGGCAAAGAGAAGAGTAATATCTGACCCATCAAGGGACAACGGCCGCACGTGACTTTCAAACTCCAGAGGAGCATACAAGTCCGTCGGCATCCGAATGCGCTCCCATTTGACCCAAAGCCAATAAATCCCCGTACTAAAAAGGGCTCTCAACCGTCCCTCAACTCCCTGAACCAATTTCGGTGGAAAGGCCAGGGTTACATAATACAAGAATTGCTTCCTCGAAAACAACCTGTCCATCGTTGTTCCATGAGAAAAAAGAAGTCTTTGATTTCGCCTCATTTGCTTTTGAATTTGATTCCAGAACAACATAAACTCTTCCACGAGAACAACCAGAGCTGTTCGGGGTCTTCGGAGCATTTTAATTACTTCCGTTGTCAAGGTATTGTTAATGCAATGGAAATCCCCTGGGTGAATTCTCCATCTCTCCATTTCGTTTGGGCCCACATTCATAAACCTAAATCCGTCTCTGGAATAGGAAAATTTGGGTCTAGCCAAATTAAACTCGCATCGTCTAAAATGGCGAGATTCTGGATTTAAATAAACGCCGAAATATCGTGTCCCTGCGTATGTAAAAGTACGGACGTCCTTTCCGATGGGAATGTAAATTTCGAAGTCCTTAAGCTCCTCCAACGTATCCCATGTCCGTAATAAAGGTTGCTGCAAGGTAAATTCGGATTTCACCACGCCTTTGTAGGCATTAACAAGTACCAAAATCGGCATGATCCATCCCATAATAAGGCAAACATGGACAAATTTATGCCCTCGAAGCCTGTCCAGGATTTTTAATTGAGCCTGATCCCACATGGCACCCACCACGAATAACATCATTGAACCAATGCCCGACAAATTTGGGAAAAATTGCGTAAGAGCAAAGCTGGTGAGCAAAATACCGTAAATAGCCATTACTAGAGCTAACCACATCCACAAGTCAAATGGCTTGAGGTAGGCCTGAGCTCCCTTCTGCGGGGCGGACACGCCATCTGACGTAATAAATGTAAACCCTTGGAAATCTTTTATGGGCGTGGCAGAGCAAAATTCATAACTGCAGGTGCTATTAGCGAAGGATTCCTCCGTCATCACCAATGGATACTTTCCTGGGACGATTGTGGTATGATTGATTCCGTCCATAAGGTATTCGTGCACGCCCATGGCAGTCGACTGAGGTCGGCCTGCGCGGGAGAAACTTGAGATTTGAAATGTGTCGTCCAATTCTATAAAGCAACTCCATTTGACTCCAATGCGGGAAATTTCATCTTTCCAGATGATCTCCATTATCCTAAAACAACCTGATAATGTTGTCCCGCACATAATTTTATACGGGAGCGTCTCCTGGGATTCCCTATCCGTTTGGGTGGCCCATATCCAGTATTGTCCAGATCCTGATTTTGGAGGATAATAAATTTGAAAAAGGGGATGATATGTTCCGATTTGAAAGGCGAGTGTTTTTTTTAGTTCCGGTAAGAAAATTGTATTGCTCTCGTTTCCACTAAAGTACAGGGTGGTCTGGGGCATAGTCGGGATTTTGTAGGGCAGATTTACCTCCGGAAATTTGTAGGGGATGCTGAGACGTAACTGTGCAGCTGCCAAAAGGCATTTTTCAACCAGGTGCCTCCCTTTATCGGTAGGGGAAATTCCAATCAGCAGTACGCATTGAATGGAACTAAATTTGGTTAGCGTTCTCTCTCGTCCGTACGAAAAATTTGGGATCAATGCTCGAAGCGGGTGTCCGTATAAATGACAAAATTCTAAGGTACCAACGTCCGCGGTTTGGTAGGGAAAGTCAAGATTTTCGAAATCCATCCAAGATTTTGAATGAAAAAATATTTGGAAACAATTGGAATATTTATTTAATAATGAGCTGAGGAATAGAGGGTAATCCGGGAACCATTTCAAGGCAACTGTTGTTGGAGTGAAAAGACGAAGAACGAAGATTGGCAGAATTATACCGATATATCGAGCCATTTTCCAGATTACATATATGGGCTCAGCGTTTGCTCCAGGGAGATACTGAATGAGTCTATATTATATTTACGTGGTATAATAGACTCTAAGCACATTATTTGTGTTAGGACATTTCTGGCATTTGGCCGATTTTAAATTGACAATTTTGATTCACTAAATTGAGAATTTGATTCCGTTTAAGTACTTAAACTATTTTGATTCTATGTCAACATGTGTAATAAATTAAATGGCGAATTAAAAATAAGTAATGTGAAAATTCAATTTGAAAAAAAACGTAATACTTGCTCAAAAACTTTGCCAAAAGTTTAAAAACAGCCCATAATGAATCTTGTTTCGAGACGAATTGATTCATCATTTAGTTCATGCAACAGTGTTGAATTAAAATGTAATCATTTTCGCCTGGAATTGAATTGAACGTTTTGATTTGGAACTTGGTTTGAAACAAATTGAACCAAAAGTTTTCAAATAAATTAAATCGCCTTTTAAGAAGTCAATTGATATACACCTATTGCAGGACGTCCTTTAGCACTACGTCGTTTGGTGTCTCTATAATAAACGTGTGTGATTTAGCTGAGCTATACGTCTTACAGTCGTCTCTAAGTGTTCATATGTATACATATAAAATGCTAAGTGTGAAATTACTTGACACTGCCTAAGAGCTCTTTGCAGGAAGCTATTTACTTAAATGGATTAGCACAGTTAAAAAGTAGGCTATAGAAATAAGACAACGCTTTCTGCGTCGTACAAACAGTATAAGGATATTTTTCCATTTCTGAAATTAGTTCAGTTGTGTTTGTTCATGGAAATAACGACCTTCCCTTGTTCTATGTAATGTACTTTGTATTTTTGGTCACATACGAATATTTTTTGTGGTTGAATGCCTGTGGCATGATATTTCTCTACATTTGTCTCATAGCATTCTGGATTTGGGCTGTGGCTTCAGATTGTAAGGTAAAAGTCACTGTGGGCACAAATCCAATACATTTATGTTTTTTTTCGGTATTTGCAAGTTTCAATTCGTTAATACAGGGAAAAACAGTTGACAGTATTTGCAAGGAAAACAAACTGTCTTCTACATAAATTATTAGCAATGGTTAGTCATGCGTGACAGAAGTGAAGGTAGAAATTTAAAAAATTATACATGCTTCAATTGTTCAATGGAGTGTGCAACGCTGCCTCCAGAGAAGTCGTTTGGGTGTGCGAAAAAGTGCTTGTGATGCTCATATTTATAATCACTGCGTACTGCGTGATTCCCTCCACAGAAAAATGAGTGCATTGGTTTATACTGCTTTGTGGTATCACCTATGTAATTACCAAGGTATGATATCCGAATCGGTATTCGAATTAAAATCGGAATTGTATCCATATTTTTCAATATTTTAATCGGAATTAGTATCCATATTTTTGTCCAAAAATATTTTAGTTTGAATTCATAATTACAAATACATTCGAAATTTAAATTTGTATTCAAAAGTTAACATTTGGATTCCGATACTTTATTGGTATTCAAAAATTCCTTCATTTTGTTGCTAATTCCCGCCTTGGGGCAAGTTTTTTTTAGCAAAATCCAGGTATTTTAACGACGATTTTTAAAATTGGCATTATTAATATGACTATTTCGCCCGTAAAAGCATCGATTTTTGCAAAATCTGATTTTCGGAGTCAATTTATAATTTTGTGATATTGATTTTGCGTTTATTTTAGGCTACAAATTATGCCAGATTGCATTACAAATAAATTTTTAAAAGTATTCGAAAAGCATTTGAATACGCATTTATATGTCTGAATATTTGAATAAAATTGTATTGGAACTCGAATTTATATTTTAGATATCCGAAATTTAAATTGGTATTCATAATTAGAAAAAACCCTTATTTTAATTCGAATTTCAATTCATATTTTTTCGGATTCCTTGCTAATTACAGTTATTGACCATTCATATATGTAAATTACGAACGTCTTGGTCAAGGAAAGGAGGAATCCCAAAGGTTACTACATATTTCAAATTATGCATCACGAAATAAATTGTTTCACTTTTATTCAATAATCCATGAAACACAAATCCGGCAAATACACATTGGTTTATTTTTAATCTACAGTGGAGTGTCATTATAACAAGTCTCTTTATAACAACTTTTCTATATAACAACGTTATTTTTTCCGCCCTTCGTACATATAAGAAATTAGCTACATACTTTATGTTATTTATAACAACTTTTCTTTGTAACAATATTTTACGCCTTTACCTTCAGAGCTGTTGTATAGAGACTCCACTGTACAGCAATGTTTCCATTTACATGGCATGTAGTGTTCTCGCCGTATGCAGCAAAAACTCGGTGTTCAAAACCAACAAATTCAAACAGGAGAGCAAATCTCCCCATGGTATGTCAGAAATAAGGATAGAGAAAGAGTGATATAATATTCAAGGCCAAAATGTTTGTACGTCGATATGCCATCTCACATATAGTACATAACTTTCAACTGGCTTTGAAATAGCTATATGCATACACCTCAATGCGAAAATTCCTCCCCATACAATTCCAGCCTAGATTGCCGCAGGTGAGCTGTACACAGACGACATCACGCACACACAGTATTCAGGAAAACAGTGAGTATGTATACGCATTCACACATATATGTACTACGCATACACAGCAGGTTTTTTCAGTATTCAGGTAACATGGATGTAACAATGTACATAGCAGTATATAGCTGCAGTGAAAGATGAAGGAGATCGTTGCACTTGCAAAGGAAAACTTACGCTTTTGTTCAGAATGAAGCCAGACCCCTGTTCATCAACATTCTCTGCTTGTGTATCTACACTTCACACGACGTGTGATATTAAATTTTATTTCAAAAATGCACTTTGCAGAGGCTCGGCAACGGGGTTTTTAAATCATTTTGAAAAGCAAAATCTGCGAGTGCAAGCCTAACTAGCTTCTCCGGGATTCAATGTGATTGTTTTCATTTTTCGGGTCGTTTTGGTATACTTGAGAATTCAGTGTATCAGTTCCACCTGACGCATAAAGCTTGTAAAGTGGAAAATGCGTGCTGTAGTAAAGGTGGATCAAGATTCTGTCCTAACGTTGCAGTCAACTCTGGAAAAACGGTAAATTAGATACATATATAATATTTTGGACTTAAAATTAGTCGTAAAAATTTGCCAAATATGTACATATTGTAAACAATTTTATAATTTTCTAAACAAATATTTTTAGGTCATAGTTTATATTAAATTAGTCTCACATTTTTGCAGGAGAATTTTATTCACAGTGGACCACTCCTTTAAGGTACATACAGTGGACTCTCGTTATAACAACCCTGAAGGAAGGGGCAAAACTGGTTGTTATATGGAAAAGTTGTCATATGGAACAATTAATATGTACACTACATGTACGAAGGGCTGAAATATAAAATTGTTATAGAGTAAAAGTTGTAATAAGGAAAGTTGTTATAGAGAGAGAGTCCACTGCAGTGACAATCCCGGAATTATGGAATCACGGATTAAATAATCCCGGATTTAATTCCCAAAATATGTATTCTGGCAAAGTAAACTAAAATTTATCGGGATTAAATATTTTGAAAAAATGTAGACTTTTTGAATTGAAAAGACGTGCAATCGAAAATTGCAAAAACGCATTCAAATTAATAGACAAAATTAGCCTAATGATTACGTTAAAGTACGCACGACATGGAAATTTTAGGACTGTTTCGAAATGACATGAGATCCGGAGAACTTATTTTTATATTTTATCTACAGTTCGTTTTTTTCAAAATGGTGAGTTAACTTCGATCTACCAGTATGTTTCATTCCAAAATAAATTATAACCATTATCCCGAGTAATTGTTTTTCGGAAAATAATCCCGACATTAATCCTTATCATAAACTGGTTAATCTGTCAGTGCCTTGCAATCTTTGTACGTTCGCAGTATGCATTTGCTTGAAAAACATTTTTAAAAGAGAAAGTGTTTACGATAATAATTAATTTGCAGAGTTTGTACGTGCGACTCGGGGTTGCCACTGATTTATTCCATCAAAACTGCCGTCTATAAGGACATACTGTAAACTAAGCGCTACCTGTACATTGTGGGTCAGATGTCGATCAAAGTGATGCACGTGGAACGATTCGGTTTATTTGGCAAGGGAAATTGTGGTAAGTATTTTGCTATATATACTTGCAATATACATACATCCTTGCATAAGGCTGGAGTGATCTTAAGATCATTTGTTTTTTACTTCAGTGGAGTCTCTTTATAACAGAATCCAATCGAACCAAAAGTTTAGCTGCTATATGGAGAACATAATTATTGTGTATTAGTCTATGCCAAAAGGTGCTTCAGCCTTCCGTTATACAGAAAATGCTGTTATAAGGTGTTCTGATATAGAGAGACCCTATTGTATCCATTCACTCGTAGAGAGATTGATATTTTGCGAATTGCCGTCGAAATTCGCTTTAAAAATATTACAGAAATAAAATACAGTGAAGTCTCTATATAACAACTCTGAAATGAAGGGCGAAAAATATTGTTACAGCGAAAAATTGTAATATATAATAATATATATAGCTAATATATGTAGCTTGTATGTACGAAGGGCGGAAAAAATAATGTTTTTATATAGAAACGTTGTTACAAAGAGACTTGTTATATAGAGACTCCACTGTATATCGATGTATTGTCTATTCTAAATATTATCTCCCGTCTGAATGAATGGGCATCCGTATCTGTATATCAAGCATACTGCATATTTAGTTGTCATTATACAGTGGAGTCTCTCTATAACAAGTCTCTTTATAACAACTTTTCTATATAACAACATTATTTTTCTGCCCTTCGTACATGTAAGCTACATATTTTATGTTCTGTATAACAACTTTTCTCTGTAACAATATTTTTCGCCCTTCCCTTCAGAGTTGTTATATAGAGACTCCACTGTACGCTTTCCAATGTAATTACTGTCTACTGTCTACTCTACATTGTGTCTTTTAAATTCTATAGGTATTATGGGATATGAGGATATCTGTTTGAAGAAAGGAATGACGGCGACAAAGGGCAAGGGTCTCCTCAACGTAAAAGGACAGGTCAAGAAAGCATCCAATTTCTACTTTTTCTTTTAATCCATCTTCCCATGGGACATAGTAGACCGTAACCAGCGAAGCTAGAATTGTAAATACCAGTTCCTAATTTTCGAGCGTTCTTACCTATGTTCTTCGTGTATAATGCCAACCTACATGTTTACAATTAGCTAATAACTACAACGTGTTACATACTAGTAACTTTCGAGACACTCTTCTCGCGCGATAATTGCGTGATATTTTCAAATATGTTTTGTCCGTGGAACTCGAAAATATAACTTAAAAATATAACTTAAATTATAATTTAAAATTACTTAAAAATATAAGTTAAAAATATAACTTCATATTTAGCTTGCGTGTGTGCTGCAAAAATGCATTAAGTATAGCTGTATGCGTACTCTGGCTCTATTTATCTCTACAATAGCTGTTCGCAATTAATGTTTGATGAAAGTATTGTAAATTGTCTTTTCAAAAGTATGTATTTATTATTAGTGGTGGAGATCGGAATCAAAATCGGGATTGATTCATTTGCGAAATCAGAATTGAAATTAAAATCGGGATTGATTCATTTGCAGAATCAGAATTGAAATCAAAATCGGATACTCGAAACGCTCGGAGCAGGCTTTAGTTTATATAGTGTGTGGCCGCTGTCAGCGGTGTGCGGGCCTGATAATTTTTGATATCGGACCGTCCCGTAACCGTAAATAAATTTCACAAAAAGCACGGATTGGATCGAACCCAAAGATGCTTGCAATTAGCTAGCACGTGGGGCCAGCGGACCTCCACGGGCTTTACGGGAAAAAGCAATTACAGTCGACTCTCTCTATTACAGCACACTATAAAGCAGCAAATTTTGCCCGTTATAGAGAAGTAACGTTATAGAAAATGGGCATTTATGCTAACAATTGGATACATTTTTTGTGGGAAGCATTTTTTGCTGCTGTTACATATAGAGTGAAAATTGTTATAATGAGTGCTGTTATAGGGAGAGTCAACTGTATATGCTATCCTGGAATTGGTTTGACAGAACATACTTCTTTAGGCACCGTGAAATTATTTATTGCTTTTCAAAATTCATGTTTAATAACTGTTCTGGATTTTTTTAAAACAAACGCCGAATCAATAAGGTGAAACGTTTTTTAAAAACTTTTATAAACTTTTATAAAAATCATTTTTGAAAAGGCTAATTTTATGAGCTAACCAGGAATGGGCTCAAGGTGGCAACTTGATAGATAGCTGAAATTTGGTGAGAAGGTGGACCCTAGCGTCGCGCTAAAACCCCAAAATTTCAGCTGGTACGTCTGTGTTCTTGTGGAATTATGGTTCCCATCATTTAATAATAGCGTTAACTCCAAGTAAATATGGTTATTTTTACTGCTAACGCGGAATCCAAACATGCACTAGTGATTCCAAAATATAGTTACAGTAAAGGAGTTTATTTTGAATTCAAATGAAGAAATTTGAACTCGTTGGGTGCAGAACTTCAAAGTTATGATCGCTCTTCTGTGTGAGTTGTCATACATCCATTACCTGATCCGCTCCTATGCATTTATGCGTATATACATACGTATGATGTTACAATATTATATTCCCTCAATTGACCTAAAAGTGTTTTGATTGTCAGGGATCCAAAAATTCCTTCAACAACAGTGTGGGCAGGTTAAACAGCAATACATCAGTTCTCAAAATCTGACCCCGACAGGGATCAAAATTTGGTACAGTGGACTCTCGCTATAACAACCCTGAAGGGAAGTGCAAAAATGGTTGTTATTTGGAAAAGTTGTTATATGGAACTTGTAATATGTACACTATACATATACGAGTGGCTGAAAAATAAAGTTGTTATTGAGAAAAAGTTGTTATAAGGAGAGTCGTTATAGAAAGAGTCCACTGTATAAATTAATATCTGAACAAATACTGGGGAAAAAATTAAAATATAACATCGGAATTTTGCCATTTTTTTTCAGGCTGCAGTGCCCTAAATTTCGAAGTTTGCGTACTCATGTACGCAAGGCTTCATACACTCGATAAGTTCTAGTATAATATAAAGGTATACCATAACAGACACTGTTTAATATTTCTAAACAATAATAGCATTTTTAAACATTCTGTTTAGTATTTTTATTCAATAATACTATTGATTTAAAGTTTTTAAAGAAAAGGTAATAAGGAGCGTTGCTAAAATTACAAATTTTCAAGGAAATTGCTAAAACAACAAAGCTTAACGAGTAATGCGTGATGGATTTTCAGAGAATTTAATCAAAAACGCACTATGGATGATGTCTGTTTATATTGTTGCTCATAAAAAGATTGCTCAGCAATCATTTTCACCGATTTTTGTAACAAAATTCGAAATATGTTGAACGAAAGCAGGCAGTCTCCAGGCTGGAGCGAAGCGCGAATTTTACAATACTGCGCATAAATGATTTTTGAAAAAAAAATTACAAGAGAACGCCGTTGTGCCCCCAGAGTTTTAAATATCGTGGATATATAGATTCCAACCAAATCACTTCGAGTTATCTGCGTGCGCACGGAAATGCTACATATTTCTGGCAAGGCTATATTAGAGTTATAATTTACTAAACATAAAATAGATTGCTTCAATATAAATTGAAACGCATCTTAGACATCTCCTATTCATTTAAGAATTATGTACTGGTGCGGACAAATCACTCGCCAAAAATAGCCATGTACAACGTTAGAAGGTCGACGTAGAAATTTGGCCACATTGTGATGCACACAATACTCGGGTTCCTTTCCAACTCGGGATGCCTGGTGTATTACCACAGTTATCGAATTCCGACATATCGCAACCTCATTATATGTGTTATTACGGTAGATTTAGTTCACAAAAATGAGGTTATCTACGTTGGAACTGTTACACATTACATTCGAATAATAAAGTAAATTACGCAGTTGTATTTACAATGAACACGGATTATAGGTTTTCCAGTTTCGTTTATTATGAGTAGTGTTAGATTTGAAACCAATTGCAAGTTTCGTATCATGTATTGTATCCAAGCACAATTTATGTGGTGGTATATTTATGTATTAGAAGAGTATTTATAGTTTAGAAATGTTATTGGCGAAGCCGTGAGACGGATACAGCGGTCAGACCCGGTCAGACCCCTTTGTTAGAGTCGATCCGACTCTAGCAAAGTAGTCAGCGTTGATAGGTTGTTTGTACAGAGGTAACTATAGTAACACCAATTCACAAAACATTAATAATGATTTAAATTTATAAAGAACAAAGCTAAACATAGCAGAAATAAAACATAGAATAGCATTTTATTTATGTCGGCTTCACTAGAGGCATCCGTTTAGAATATGAAGCAGATAAGGGATCCGCTGACTTCATGAATATTGGCAAACCACTCCGCTACATGGCACTAAGTGTAGGAATAAAAAAACGAAGCGATCACCTATTGAACTTGTTGATTAGAAAATAGGATTTCCCTTACCAAAATCTGGATATCTCATGAAAGGTATTACCTTCTTTTCCACTGCCCACGCGGGAATCGAACTACTATGATCTCAAATAATAAGTTGTTGAAGATCGATATTGGAAATTGCATCAGCAAATAACAGTAGTATATACAAGATGCATTTTTTCCCACAAAGGATTCCCGACAGAAATAAATAATTAAAAAAAATAGTGAAAAAACATGATCCAAAATAGCCAAAAATGGCAAAAAATCGCCCCGCAAGGTCGTACCCCATCCCAGGATGGATCGGACAGTCTTGGATGGTTAAAAAAAGTTGAGTGCGTCACTGGAACGGAGCTGTGTGGAGGGAGGAAAAGAGCCCAGACAAGTTATTTTCTTTGCAAATGCTTGCACGCATCGATTCGATGCTCGCGACCACACAAGCGCATGCATTATCATTATCATTATTATTATTATTTATTCCTGAAATTAAGAATATGGCATCATGGACCAACATCAAGCTTAATAGGAATAAAATATATCATTATTCATTCTCTTGTAGCATGAAAGTAAAAAGTTGATTGAAGTTCTGAAGTGCACAGTGACGATTTGTTTTTGGAGAGAAAAAAGGTGCAAAAAAATATACGAGAATCTTTTATCCTGCATTTCGTGTGTGTCCGAGGGGGGCTGCAGATGGGTGGTGAACAAGAGGAATGGTACTTGTTGGGACATTAGTCAGGACAATGGGGATTTTTCTTACCTGGTTCTAACGAAGGATTTGTGTGATGATGAGCCACCTACTACTATAGCCATATTATTAAAGGATCTTCTGAGAGGACTTCATCCAAGCAATTAATATTTGGATTGACTATCCCAACAATATGCTAGTTTTCCCTAAATATATGCTGGTTTTTCCAAAAAATCTCAGCAGTTTGTATATTTTTAAATGTACATCCACTGCATACGGACAGTAAAGTGAAATTGCGCAGCTGTATTTTCCCAGAAAAGAGCTCTGAAGTTTACGAAATAAATTAGTTTTGAGCTTGAACAGATTTGAAAAATAACACGAACAATTGTACAAGTTAATACATTTGAGAAGCAAAGCCAAATTTAAACATTAAATTTTTGCTTTGAACGATGAAGCTCTGTATGCTCTGCTGGAAATTTTTATAATCCTTAAAACATTTAATCGTGGTTCATGCAAAATATTTCCCAGTATTGCAAAACCAACCAAGACTTTTTTAAAACGTTTACCTAAACATTCGAATATCTATTCAGTACGAAAAATCTTTTCACAAAATTATAAACAAATTGCACACATTTTGTCGTGCGTTTTTACAACGAATTGTGTTGCTGAAGTGTTAGCACCGACGATAAAAATGTAGTCACAAAAGGCTCCAATATCCGCCACGCGTATTTGAAAGCGGCACCCAATCCTGTTGGGATACTTCTCTGGGTTTTTATTGGGGCGCAAAAAATTCAGGACCCATAAGTGATAAGTGGGATTTAAACGTAGTCTAACCTTAATGTTGTCCGAGCAGAACCCATAGTTTGTGCGACCATCAATGTCTTGTCTTTCGGTGACAACACAGCTTCCTCTCGGTTCCCAGCAAAGCAGCTCAGAAGGTCTTGTTTATTTCCACAGGCCTCCTTCAGCATCACGTCAAAGGTTAACGTGATATATGCGTTCAAGAAACTTCGTGATGCAAATAAAACAACGTCATTGAAATGGAATCGTGAGCCAAAGCACAAAATGCCACTCAAAATGCCACACAAATCGCCACAAGGCAATTTCACTCAAACTAATCAGTGTTTAATGACTGTGAAATGGCAAAAACACATGAATGTTCAAGGTATACCATAATGCTAATTAAATCTCGCAGACATGCATCGTAATGAAGGGAACTAACTTTTTACATGTGTCAAGCACAGTAGTCAATTAAGAAAAAACATTAACAAGATTTTTTGACGCTGACATTTATTAATATCCAGAAAAAAACTTAGATTATAATGAGAAGTACATATATTTGTAATTTTAATTGCGTACCTCTTTAATGTGTTTTCCACTATCTAAGCTCAATGACAAGCTCTTTTAAATGCGATAACTTAGTTATGTTGGGTTCCCGAAAAATGTCAACGTTTGGTAGGTCTTTCGGTATACCGGTGAAGTCCTCGTCCAGGGTTCTTGGTTCCTTAGAAATATCGTTGTGGGTAAATGTCTCGTCGTGTATAAACATTCGTTTAAGGTTGTTCTGGACTACCTCCTATATGTTAATACCGTCAACATTAATGTACGTCCGGTTTAAATGTAACTCTGTTATATTTGGTAGTGTACGGAGAAATCTTGTCCAGGTGACAGGTCATTATGCGAGAAGACAACTTCAATATACGCACTGTCCCGAAATCGTGTTGAAATAAATCTCGCATAATGTCATACCTCTAGCTATCGGTTACATGCAGTATTTCTAAGGCGGGAAATTAGTCGAAATATGTATATTAAATGGCATAATACTAATATTAAGCAAATATTCAGCATTTAAAAAAGACGCAAGCCTAGTTTGGCAAGTAAAATTATGAATACCAAATGCTTTAACTTCAGCATTATAGGTATATGAGACAACCCATAAATATATGCAGGTGGTAGATGTAAGCACTCCAGGGAATCCTTGGATGACTCCAGGATCTTGACCAAATTCAGCAGTATCTCTGGGACTATGGACGCATAATTCGTTTGGTCTGGTTTTACAATCAACTTTTGAAGTTGAATTGGGGATACGTCCACTCCAGTTAACCTCCTGGCTTGACCACGGCATGGCCAAAAACTCATCTAGAATATCAAAAATAAATTAAATAAAACATTGTGTTGAATTTTTAATATATATGAATTACCAACCCAAGATTAATTGCAGATTAATAGTTTTACACAAACAAATAATCAGATTCAGTAATTACCTCAGTAATAATATGCAATTGGTGTTTTTTCACTACAGTTTTAAACATTGGCATCATCTTGGCATTGGATTTTCTTTCGTCCCGTGCATTTAATCATCTTACTGCTGAGCTGATTGCTGAATCATCCTTGTGCTCTAGACATAACGCAGAGAGATTCCAAAAATGGGTAATCATATTCGTGGTCGTCCTTACGTGCGCATTTCATCTTCGATAGCCGATCATGAGAGTGTCAAGTGTCGAACTTGGCATTCGTGCAGACGGATTACTATTCTACTCTTTTTGATAGTTGTTGCACAAACGTATTTACTCCGTATTTACTTCGTATTTACTCCAGTCAATGCCCGAATTAAGGGTTCCATCCCGTTCACTATTTCGGGATGGTGTAGATAAAACATTACGGACACAAATGGTGGTCGAGAGATTTCCTCTATGCGATTAGTTGTGAGCTCAGTACTCGAATAGTATTTGAAAGCGCTCATAATTTCACCGTCAATATACTTTGGAATTTGCCTTGGTACTACCAACTCTGGATCCATGATAATCCCTTCCCATATATTTAATCTAAACCCATCCCTACGTTCCAATTCAGATGTAGCTTCGAGCAGGGTAACTCTACTTATTGCGTGCAAACTTATTACATCTGGTTCAGAGAGATATTTAACTATTTCACGCACAATAACGTGATTACGAAAAATATTCTAAACCCTCATTCTGAATAGTTGATTTCTATACGTCTGTAGCAGGATTACTGGATTTCATTGCGAAGAGCTTTCTATAAAGATGCGGGCAATGACGAAAACAAAATAATGAAGCATTCGTGCAAAACAAATTGTTGGTGCTTGATGTTGATGCACAAAAACAACCTAATCATAGATTATGCAACATCTAGAAAAAACAGATAAAACGCAGATTTAGATATTAGTTTGTTTAATTATACGAAAACATTTACAGCTGAACAAAGCGTGTGCAAGATTAACTTGACGAGACACAAAACAAACTATGTATTTTTACTACATGAAATAATTGATTGATGAACAAAGTATGTGAACGTATACCTTGACGAAATACAAAATTAAACATTGTAATTAAGCATTGTATGTCGTTGTATTAATTGTCGTTGTATTAATTAATTAAGCATTGTATGTCCTGACAAGTTTAAAATTAAAGAATTTGTTTTTTATTACATGAAATAATTTATGGATAAGCGCTATGTATATCCTTTATCAAAAATGTAGAAATAATCTTCTCAAAGGACGACGCTCGACGGCGGAAAAAAATTGTTTTGTTACATCGTTACAAGACAAAAAAGTAATGTACGAACAAAGCATGATTAATTTCCTTAAACTAACAAAAATTATTCACTCCTTCTCGTAGTTCTTTACTGGTTTATGTGGCCAGCCACGGTCCACAATACTCAAGATGCGCTGAACACGGACCAACTGCAGGATTCTGTTTGCGCAAACTCGTCTTGAGGCAAGAAAATTTCTGGCCAACCTTGCCAGAAGATATGTAATTGTCAATGGTCCTGTTTGCAGGTAGCGACTCGAACTGTAAAAACAGTACAAAAATTCTGTCTTTATTACATATTGCAATCCCCTCCCCTCCGACTTACATTTCATCGTTTATCCGTAGTTTGCGCACGCAATCATGTATGTATTTGATCCCGAGCAATTTGTACAACTCCTTCATGAAGAAGTGTTCCTCGTTTTCAATGGGGTTGTTGCCATATCGATAATAATGACCTGTACCACTCTGTATCAACTGAAAAAAGGGCAAACTGTCCCTGTATTAATTCTCTATTTGAACCCAATAGGATAGGCACATCAACAAATCGTGTTACTGTCTCTTTCGCTTGATGCGCTAACTCTTCTAAAATGTACCATTTGATCCGCCTTCAAGGAAACAGCTGCACTGTTTCCACTCTCGCAACTGTAACATTAGGGCTATGCAAAAGTTTAAACAAATTTAAAACATAATTAATTCCTTCGATATCCAAACCTCTTAACGCTTGTACCTCTCTGTACTCATGACTAGCCTTGTATTTCGTCCTCAACTCACGAAAGTGCAAATATATTGGTTTAAAATAATGCCTACCTTTAATTTGATAACAATTACCGCAGCCACTCTTTATACTTAAATCGCTCAATAGTTGAGCAGAGAAAATAATTTTCCTGTAGTCCATTTTTAACTGAGTGCATACGCCTCTCTGTTCTCCCTTTATACGTCCAAAAAATACTCAAAAACAAATGCTGGTCTCAGTGCTGAGAAAATAATTTGCTTGATTGTTGTGGTACAGGCAGTTTATTATGTGCAGTATAAATAAACAAGCTGGTAAAAAGTAATTTACTTGAGAACAAAATTTATTACAGAAAATAGGAAAAAGTTCCATTCGTACAACGCACGAAAAAACAAGCTGACACTTTGTAAACAAACAAATACTCCTTTACATAGATGATAAAATTTCAATTTTCACAAAGAAATTCATTAATTTTTGTCACGGCATAATTACATGATTGTGTGCCATCCATGTATAAACCGTTTAACTGTGAACGAGAGTAATTACTTATACTTAACGGACTCGTATGAGTGTAATTCCACATTTTAAAACCAACATAAACAGAAATGCACGACATGTTTGAAATGAGTTTTTTAAGTAGTACATAGTCATGAAAACAAGTAAATAATCGTCAATGACTTTGCAAAAATAGCATGGCGGGGATCTTTCCACAGTCCCGACACACGCTAAAAGGTAATGTCCAATAGTTTTGTGATGTTTTTAAAATTACCATTGCGTATTACTCTTGTTTTGCCAAATAATTAAATGAGCATAAAAAAATCGTGCGTGCCTGCTAAGAGCTTTTCTGTTTTTAAATTATATTTATTTACATGCTTTATACGTAGACATGTAAACACGCAGTTGATGGAACACCCAGTTAATTATATTCCCCGCTACTAATCATTTGTTCCACATCATACAAGAACTTTAATTTGTATTTTTTAAGCAATACATTGATGTATGCAAGTCATTACATGTTTTTCTCATTAACTCTTTCTCTTGCTCACACCGTTAATGCCTTCAGCTTTGTAAAGAAAAAAAACTTGTCTGGGCTCTTTTCCTTCCTCCACACAGCTCCGTCCCAGTGACACACTCAACTTTTTTTAACCATTTTCTGTTCCAATTTTCCATCAATCTGCAAGTTAAAAATTTTATGTATAAATGACGAAAAACTGCTCATTCTCTTATATTCTCGGCAAATATTTCCAAACAATTACAATGGCACGGATTATACATATCGCAATTATAAATTTCATGTTAATACACATATCCATGTTTCGGATATACTACTTTAAATGGCTATTTTAAAATTTTATCTTTAAACATTTTAAATTATTCGCAATAAAATTTATTCACAAAATTAACACGCTTATCCAATGCGCAGTCATCCCCAGAAAACTTTGGGAGATTCCTTCACAAGTCCAGGTATCAGCTGTAGCGCAAACATTAAGTGCAAACGTGCAGAGCGTAGCTTGTCCACTTATTCTTGTTTAAAGTCCAAAAATCGACAGTCAACCCGACGCGCTAGTGTCTGGCGAATCATTACATCAACGTTGGGGTTTAGTCCTATAATAAATAGTATTTAAATAGGACCCTTATATGCATGCTGCGCTTAAATATCTTTTTACTTTTTATCCTTTTACTTGTTATCATTTTACCTTTAATCAAATTTATGAATTCTGGGAATGAGACGGTTGAAAGGGGGTTGCATTCCTTTGACTACAAACTATTGGATCTTAAACGACGATATTTTGGATTAGATTCGAATTGGATTCGAATCCAATTCGACTACAAATCGGAACGAATATGTTTCGAATTTAAGAATCGAATAAAAAACTGAATTCAAATCACAATTGTCGTTCATTTTTCTAATTCAATTTAAGAGCAATATTGGATAGAAAAATCAATCCGAATCCGAATACATAGTAGCAATAAAAAAGTCGAATTTTCAAATTCGAATCGAATACAAACCAAATCTTGAAACTATTCGATTCGTTCGGAGCTCTAAAATACAAGACACATTATTTAACGCAAATTCAATCTCTGCTCTTATGCAGCTGTGACTTTGGCTTACAGACGATGAAATTTGATTCTGGTCAAGGGTGTGGTAAACGACTAATAAAAACGTTATTGGAAAATGGTTACTATATGTAAACAAACTACTTTAATCAGATCAATGTGCACAAATGGCGTCATTACACGAACGTAATTAAAACTTCATGGATTCAATATGATCTCCGAGAAATTGTCGAATATAATAGCGCATTAAATGCATTTTAAAATAATTAAGATTTTGATGGATTTACTTGTCAACAATTGGATTACTGTTGCAATACTATTCTATAATGTCCAATCCTTACATATGTATGGAATTCTTCTACCTGCAATCCAAATGTATACGCATTTGTAGTAATGTCGCGTTTGAAATAGCATTTTTATTCCTCGTAATTTAATTTAGAGCAAATACCGATGTAAAATCTCAAGTTCAAACTGAAAATAAAATAACCGATAAGCAACTCTAACACATGTCCGGTTTTTACTGGAATACCATAGTATATAATTTTGAACCAAAAAGTTTGCATTACAGTTTTACTCCGTATCGATATAATTGACGTTGGGGGATTGTTACATAACTAAAAGAGGATAAATGCATTCATTTACAGTTCTGGCGCCCAATGTAATACATTGTAGATGCATATAATTATGCATATAAGTATATCGTACAAAGTCCTTTTACAAACTCGCCCAGAATGTGTATTATTATGTTTTCAGAAAATGTGTAACATCCAACAAAGGCTCTAACAACCGGAGAAAAATGGGCCAATTTATGCACTAACCGGTATAGACACATTAGTTCCTGTATATGTACATATGTATTATTATGCAAAGGAAACAAATGCTCGGGACAGTAATACCTGAGGAGCTGGACAAAGTGTGATTTATACGTTCATGCTCTATACTTACTCATACACCTGTCATAACATGTCCAGCGTGCATTCCCTTCACTTTGTGGGGGGAATGCTTTTCAAAATTTGGCCACTTTACTAAAAGAGAATTTCCATACATTTTCCGCAGCCATACTTTTTCCCATTAAATACGTTCCAACTTGTAATTTGTACGACCGGAGGATAAGTGCAGCTTTTTGGCTTGTGTAACCCGGCCCACAAAAATTGGAGCAAAATAAGTAAGCTAATTAATGTGTCCGATCAAAGTATTTTAGTTCCACGGCCACTGCATGAGCTGGCGGGATGACGAGTAAACATTCCACTTAGTTCATACATTATACCTATACCTGCAGGAGTATAATTGCAATTTGGTACTAATGGAAAATTTCCTTCTTGATAACTCCTATCCGGTCTTCTACCCCCACAATTTCCCGTGCAGTCTTCGTTACGTGGTCCTTGAGACAAAATTCAATGTTTGCCGAGGAGACTTCAAGAACAAACATTGTCACTCTTTGTCTTACTTGAAGTTTAAATTGCTAGTGCACAATGTATACGTTTTTTACCAAAAACAAACTGATACGGTCTAAAATCAGTTGTGTGTTCAGCGGAAAGACAAAACCCATAATTGGTAAAAGCCTTGCGTCAACACAAGTGGATTATCCACGTTCGGTAACGTGAGGTTCCATCAGGAAAATTAAAATGGACATTCCCCAAGACAATTTATTCACGTGCAAATTTTCTCATCAAAGATAAATAGACCATTGGGATTTTTTTCCGTTGTATCGCCTTGGAAATCGCTGGACATTTTTGACGGCTAAATTTAATAAACACGTTTCCGGCAATTTTATCATTTGCATCACATATTAAAAGGTACTTTTAAAAAACAAGTTTCCTACAATTTTGCCATTTATATCACACCGTGGACAGTATACAGTATTTTAAAAAAGTGTGCTCTTCCGATTGCTTTCTAAAGAGTTTAATTCTCGTCCCTGTGACTATTTTCGACACACGTGGCAGGCTGAAAACTTAAATAAATAAAACATAAACTAAGGGAATCCATCAGCCAATAAAATTGTGTTGGAAGATGCGAAATTTGGACCTTTCCGTTTGTCTCTAAATACGACACTTGGAAAGTATGTACATAAAAAACAAAAGAAAAAATTCATTTGTGCTGGCATAGGACGAGGATTTAATACCCCGTTGATTGAGTAAATATCTCCCGCAATTAAAAACTTGCTGGAAGTCAAGCTGAAAAATTCAATATTTGCTGTCTAATATCACATGACAAGAAAAGGAGGACAAATCGAATCCAGCTTGCCTCACTTTGCGACTTTACTCCCCCGAAAGTTAATGTTGTACGGAAATGCATCGGACCGTTGTGTACTCTTCTTTGTTTGGCAAAATTTGCTTCCTCCACATTATTTTCCTTGTGTCCAATGATTGCGTGCAGGCCACCGCCCCGTCCAAGTCCTCCTTTTCGTCTTACAACAGCGGTCAACCCACGCACGTGAGCAAACTATGCCAAATAAAATTTTTGTTTAATGTGCAAACATCGTGGCAAGTTGACATTATCACGGGATTGCTCATGCACATCGAGGTACCAACAATACTCCAGGAAATACTGGCAAAGCAGACATTGAATCATCAAATAGTTGAACATCCGATTTTCATTAAGACACTTCGATTCTCGAGTCAATGCGAGCAGTTAGTAACAATGGTAGATGGAGGCACTTCCGATGCGGCCGGGAAATACTTTGACACATGCCAGGGCTTCCAATTGCTCAGTTATCATCCGTCACCACTCGAAATGCTTCCGCATCGAATTCATCATATTTTCCTCGCGGAGAATGAAGTATTCTTTCATCGGCTTGGAGAAAAGACAGATTGCATCGCTGACCTTAAATTTAAATCGGATATCGTTGTAAATGACCCTCTGAATAATGTGAATGACGTGCTGGAGGCCATGACCTGGTTTAATACGAACAATCTTCGGCAACTGTCGCTGAACATTTTGAAGAATCGACATTTTCAATGTGAATCCTATCCCACGTTACTCCACGTCGTCCGCGATCAATCGAAGAATCCTATTGGGGGAACAACATATAATTTCCTGAAATACACGGCCTCTCACTATAATTTCTCCTTTAATTTACGTCACGATGGCTACCAAAATTTGAGGCAAAATCCCAACGGCAGTTGGAATGGGTTCATCGGGCACTTAATGACCAATAAGGTGGACATGGCGTTTGCGTTGGGTAATTCCTACCAAAGAAATGCATACGCAGATTTCACACGTCACAATCTCTTCTACAATCTGGTGTTCTTCACTCCCTTGCCTCGAACGGGAATCAAATGGCAGGCAATTTTTTATCCTTTCGACCTTCAAGCTTGGATCTGCATCGGGATTACTTATCTCCTGGTCGTGCCTCTCCTCCTATTTGCCATTTATGTGCAGTGCAACTTCAAAATATACTTCGCGGACGCTCTATATTATTCCGTGGCTTTCCCCTTTTGCGCGTTCCTCCAATTAAGCTATTACATCCCCGTCAAAGGTGTCCGGTTCATCCCGGGGATTTTTTTGTTTTATTCCATCATTATCGGCATCTCGTTTAATAGTAATCTGATATCCTTCCTCACCTTCCCCGAAGCGGACCGAGTACCCACGACTCCCGAAGAGCTTGCGGCGATGCGGGAGTACTCCGTCGATATTATGCACTACCCGGGCGCGGCATGCGATATACTCTTTAGCACCACGACAAATCCCATGTATTTAAGCATAAAATCCCGCCTGCATCGGATTTCTTTTGCCAAGGCCAAGGAATCAATGGTGCGCACGGCACTTAATGGAAAGTCGGTGACGATCGATTACGATGTTCTGGGCTTCATCAACTCCGCCAGAAGTCTCACGATGCAGGATGCGTTCGAGCCGGTGAGAAAGTCTAAGACTTCCATTTTGAGCGTGCCGGTTAATTTTCTCCTGAAAAAATACTCTCGCTATACGGATGGTATGAGCGAGAATGTGGGGAAGTTGGAGAGCACGGGGCATTTTAAGAAATGGCTAGCGGACATCGTAAGCTACGGAAAAGCGAGCAGTGTGATAAAATTCAGAGGTATTACAAATCCAGAAGAAGGGAAAGACTGGGAATTGAAGCAGAGACTGAAGGCGCTTAGGTCGATGGTGCTTTCCGGCTCTCAAATTGGACCATTTACTCTGCATCACTTCGTATTCTGTTGTGTCTGCTTTATTTTAGGAATTATACTCTCTATGCTATGCTTCCTCGGCGAGGTGGGAAATGCTTATTTGGCTTATACCAAGTTGTTAAAGCGGAAGTTAAATCATCTTGTTTCACCAAAAATATTAAGTGATAGTGCAGATGTGCAGAATGTGTCATGTTGTCATATAGGAATAGGTATTGGTTAAAATGTTTATGTGAAAAATCAAACGAGTAAGTAAACTGAGATGGAATTAAACAAAAGTTTGCAAAAAATTTGAAACGAATAAAATACAAAATGCTTTTGTATTTAATTTTGTATTTAGTTTGCTGTACGTTACACTTTTAGTTTTACGCTCACTTGATTAGCTGAATCACTCTTACAAATTTTGCAATAGTCATGAGAATGAAGATTGTTTGGATAATCGTTGATTCGTATTTTGCAGCAATTATAATCTTTATAAATAAACTGACGGGAAATACAAACCTTCAAACGCACTAATCGAAATTCATATTTACTTATCAAAATTCATGAACGATTGGTCAAATCGAGTCCGAATGGTATTTTCATTAGTTGACTGGTTGCGTAATTCTGATTGCAGACTGTGAAGCACAATTGACGAAGCATCAATTCATTAAAAAAATACATACGCAGTTGCGAGTAAGACAAACAATGAGACAAGAGAGAGAAGGAAATAGAAACACCAGGCAAACATAAAGAGAAAAAAAGACATGAAAACAGCGAGAAAAACGAGAGAACGAAACATCAAGGCAAAAATGAGTGAGAAAATGAATGAAAAGTAATACATAATATATGTAAAATAAAATTATAATAAAACTAAAAATGAACGAGCGACAATAATAGACGGTGGAAGAGGGGCAAACGAGGGTGAAACAATAAAGGACGGAGAAAGTTCGACAAAATTTTTACATATGTACGTGGCAGTTTTACTTATTGTTAGATGGTGTAAGCGTGCAAAACGTTTTAGACTCAAAAGGTATTTACACTTAAAAACACTTATACGTGCAAGTTGTAACGTTGTAAATCAATCCATTCTCCTCCCAGGAGAGCAGACAGGAACAAAATCCAATTACAATGGAACCTCATTATAACGGTTTGCTCTCCATACCGGTGGCTAAAAATGCTTTGCTCAAAAACTTTCTCCAATTGTTAACATTGACATTTTTGTTCCATGTAACGGTTTTTTGTTTTCACAGGGAAACTATGCTGATTTAAAGGGAACCATTATAGACAGAGACTCGACTGTACATCATATATGTATGTACATGTATATGTAGCATCAATGCAAACATACCGTAGCTTGTTGTTATTGCAGCATAAATGGAATAAAGAGAGTGGAAATCAGGTATACCTTGATGCATATACAAAATATATATACATGTATTATGTGTATATAAGTTGAAGAAATAATATTGCACAATTGGTCTTATTGCATATATTAGTGTTACTGTTTAGGTTCGCGAAGTCTTTGAAAATAATAATTTATTTCAATAACCTGTTCTCAGATTATTTTATATTATATAATTTATATATGTACATATACATATCGTCGTTTAAGTGTCAAAGCTGACTATCGTACATAAGTTACATAGGACTTGGTCAGTTTTGATACTTAAATGACGATATGTAGATTTAAATTTATTCAAGGAATTTGTGTTTGCATCTTTCATATTTTTTCATATATACATGAATTCCCGTATTTGCATTTCAAGTCTACACAGTGCCCTATTCTATATTTATAGTATCGCTGACAAATTTGCAGTATTCGAAGTATTTACAATACTGGATGTTCCAGTTCAAAAATTAAATTTTTTGGGAAATTCGTTTTTTTCCCACCATGCCAAAAAAATTGAATAAAATTACGAACTATGTTGAAACCGACCAGAAATTTTGAAGTGCCTAATTTCGACGATTGTTCTGCGCTAAGTTTAAAAATTGAGAATTTTTGTCAAAATGACTAGTTTTCGCTAAGCTGAAAAATTGCAAACAGCCATGTCATGTCATTCGATCCAGAATGTCTTAAGAATAGCGAAAAGTAACTATTGGTTGCTTTGCGTCCTTTGTTCAAACAATTTTATTTATAAATTTGTACTTGTTTCAGATTTTCAGAAAGCGTCATAGGATGCACTTACCAAAATTAAACATTTCACTATATTTAACCAAACTTACATCCAGACACATATTTTTAACTAATACCGCATTAAATTTCATTTAACACTATATTACTTACCACAGTACAACTAAAGTTTTTTTTTAAACTTAGCACGACCAAATCACAAAAACAAATTTTGGTTAGTTCCGGTCCGATAAAAATTAGATAGTTTTTGCTAGACCGCAACAATACAATTCTGCTTACTAAAGATTAAACACGTATTTTCCCATTACCACGACTAATGGAATGTAAACTGTATAAATGTGAATTGTAACGAAATAAAAATTAAAGTCCGCATTACCAAAACACCACAACTAGCCGACAAATTATTGCCGAATCAGAGAAAAATATTTTCGCCTGTACTTTTGGTCATGGAACATACATTTAGTCCGTCTGTCGCAATCGCAGAACAATTCGCATGGAAAATAGTTTAGCATTCTTGATATTACGTAACCACAAAAGGATACCATAAAATATCAATTCCTTTATGAAGCGCTGGTAGGTAGTAGACAATATGCTCATAGTTGCTATTATACGGATAAATTGGTTTGTTGTCACTCACTTCACACTCATGATTGCAGTCTGACCAAATGCTGATTGCTTCGTTGCTCTCAGCAACAAGTCGCCAGTCTTCGTTGTCGATATCGTCTTTCGGGACCCAGCCAAGAACGTGTCCGTTGTCGTTATTCTCCTTTGCTACTGAGTAGTAAATACATTCACGGTAATGATGGTTTCTTAGCCGGTAAGTTCCAATTCGGTGACCACCTTCTATGTGGTACGATCCATATCCTCCCCAGTGCTGAGTATTCCACTTAACAAATCTTTTATCTTTACTGTGGAACTGGCTATTGGCATACATGTATACTGGAGTGTTTTTATTAATTGCATATGAATAAAATCCAACCCTCATTTCAAATATTACAGTTTTCACGGCAATCGGTAGTTGCAAATACAACGAGTGGTGATACGGCATTTTGGATG
>JAQGBT010001621.1:0-30189 GCA_034698585.1 Disparrhopalites patrizii | reverse complement strand
ATAACTAGATAAATATCTAGATTAATAATAAATAACTAGATAAATATCTAGATTAATAATAAATAACTAGATAAATATCTAGATTAATAATAATAAATAACTAGATTAAATTATGTAATACCAAAAACATCTTACCCAGTCCAATGTCAGCCGACCGCTGATACAACTGGCAGGACAATTCTTGCTTCTCAATATTCACATAAAATTGTACCAAACAATGACAAGGTGGCAACGCCATTTCGGGGAGATCGCAAGGATTCCAGGCAGTCATGATAATTCTGCGAGAATCCGGTTTATTTTTGATCATGGAAATCACTTCCTGCAGTTGATCAACTCCCTCCCCACTGTAATTATCTTTCATCGTGCGATATTTAGCCCCGAAATGTCTCCATTGAAAACCGTAGACTGGACCCAAATCTCCCTCTTCCCTATCATGAAACCCCAAAGCATCCAAGAATTCACGGGAAGAATTCCCATCCCAAATGTGCACTCCTTCCTCTTTCAGTTCGTTTGCATTGGTACTCCCTCGAATAAACCATAGCAATTCCTTCAAAATTCCTTTGTAAAACGTTCTTTTCGTCGTCAAAAGCGGAAAAACATCTACAGATACACACAAAGAAGTTTACAAAATAATTAATGCACGAACAAATGCAAAAGAGCCATAAATCACTTGTCCGTGCAAGCAAAATTAGTTTACGAAGAAGCTCGACTGATTTTAACTACACAAAACCCCCTCGGTCAAAACCCTGATTTACTGCCGGTTCCAGTCTTTTTTAACCACTGAATTCCCTGGTTCGCCATGTTGATACATGACGGGTTACTATTGCTGAAGACATTCATGTACATTTGTAAGGTTGTAAGTAAAACGTAAACATATTGACCAATTCACCATTTCGTAGGTCAAACTTCATTTGTGCTCCAAATATGGACATAGTACCCACTCCCGTGCGATCCGTGCGCGTATTGCCATGTTCCAAGACATTTTTAATCAGATCCAAATATTGTTGCTCGTCTTTGTTCTCTCGGCCACACCCAATGTCTCCTGCCTCCGGCTTTGCTTGGCCATTCGTAATGTCTCCCCTGTAACAATAGTAATCAAAGATATCAACCAAATGTATATCTTAATTGTGTATTATGCTAAATATGATAATAACCTTAAAAGCCTTTCAAATAGACCTAATATTAATCCATCGTCAGCTATCTTCAAGTCAACTCTGTAGTATTTACTACACACTTAGTGAGTTGTAAATGTGTATGCAATGAATGGCGAATAAATCATTATTATTATTATGTTACATAAAAGCATTAAGGGCATAATCTTAATTATTATTATGCCCTTTTTCTTATACCAAAATCTATTTAGAAAATGCAATGTGTTCCCCATCCATAACATAGTGTAAAACTACAACGCATTAAAAACCCATTTCTGACTCATTACCAGTCAAGTTTTCTTTTAATTTAATGCAACATCTTTCAATTTTCAATATGTCAACGAGATCAGTAGTTTATTCCTACAGATAATTCCCTGAAGACATGCATTTAAAATAAAATCGCGAAAACTTCCTGTGAGTTTTACCTGTTTTGCCACAATCCGTACAGATTAGAAAATGTCAAGATTCAAAATGAAAAAAGGAATAAAGTATTCCCCCCAAAAAAAATCCGCACTCACCCCATAATTATCTTGTACAAAAACGGTTGGTAAGGTCAATCAAATTTGGAAAAGCATCCACACAATTGTCAATGTCACCAATTTGTCAATATTTACACAGGACGGAGGAATACTGCACAATCGTCGTGTTCGAGCAGAATATTGGGAGTGACAACGTAATTCTCCGGTGAAAATCGCAAAAATAATGACAATTTCCCAACTTGACAAAGGAAAATTGTCTTTTCACCGGCTAACAAAGTGCCTTGTCAACTCATTTACTGCACAATGCACACAGAAGCACAGGAAGCACACATGCTTTTACATGCATAAATATGAACTTTCCCGCACTAATTGCCGCCTTCTTTCTCCAGTCCCAGCCCTTGTAGTCTGACATTATACTCAAAATTAGAGGAATAAACCCCACAAAAAAAGAATAAAATTATGTTAACAATTTGAAAAAAACGTTGATACGGCTAGTGAAAAGTGAAAGTATCATAGGATTTCTTTATGGGAATATAAAAAAAAGAAAATTCATTTCGTACCCACATAAAACCCTCGATGAATTTTCTCTTTTCTCCAGTGTATAATTCTATGGTCAAGGAAGGAAAACATGTGACGCGAAGGAATCCTTTGAAGTCGCGAAAATTGACGCAGAAATGGCTACGCTTCACTGGGAGTGGGGTCAACCCATCAGAAAGAGAATAAAGGATGACTCAAAACTTCCTTTTAAATTATATAGAAAAGTGAAAATTTTGACAAGGAGAGGAACCAAAATGTGAAAAGGACGATCTCGATTAATCATTTTATTTTTAATTTTCGTTCTCTTCATCAAATCCCCCCATTTATTGTGAATCGTGTGGGTGTTGTTAGTGTTCTCTTCTCGGGTTCCTTTTTGTTTGTGGATGGTGAGAGAAAACAGGGTTTGTCTTGTCTTGCTTTCTTTCAAGTGTGTTAGTTTTGGTGGATTTAGAGGGGTTTTTAATGTATAGAATATTATATATACAGATAGATATAGAATATTGTAATTTTATCTGGAGGAGGAGGTGAAAGCCTTTTTAAAACCCACATACAACTGTACCTTAGATAAATGAATCCAAATATTCATCCATTTCTACTCGTCTACACTGAACAAGTAAGAATATGCATACGACAGTTTCCTTCCTTCTTTCTTTTTTATGTACATAATATCATTTGCCGAATATGTATAATAAAAGTATTTATTGCTTTCTGAATTTGCATTAAAACTATAAAAGTTGTAGAATCAAGTAAAAAAAGTGGATTAAATTGATTTTTGATATGAGGTGTAAGTTGATTGAAATTATTTGATACAGTATAATTAATGGAGCCTGTGTATGCATATTCTTCCAGAGAGAACTTGATATACCTTGAAGCAACATTGTGAGCCACGTCCAGGAGTTTTTTGAAGTGCATCCAGTTTCGGTTAAATATAAGGTTTCTTCAGCTGGTTGATCTCCATTGTTTTTATTTTTATTTTTGCGTAATATATAAATACATAGTCAAAAAGTCATTGTCATTTTGTGATTTGTCACCATGGAGGAAGTGGATTCAATATTGGTGTACACACTGGAACAAATTGGCTGGTAATTTCAATTCAGTATACATATAGTCATAAATTTTGAAGTTAAAAACATTTTGTATTTGAATAACATCCAACGATACTAATTGGTAACTATTTTTTTGTGTTCCAATAAAGCGATGTCAACTCGAGTATATCCGAGCTCTCTCCAACGCAAATTATTAAGTGCGTAACAAAATGCCTCCAACTCACTCGGCCTGACAAAGATATTCCTGTGTTCGATGCGGCTACCTCAATGTCCGGTCGATACAAAATAGCATCTCAATTAGCGCAATTAGTTACCGTGAGTGATGTCATTACATTTTTTGAGAATCGAGTTCGTCAATTGCCAGTTATGGAAACTCTAAATTAGATATGTTGTTTTACAGGATTTGGGTTACAAAGAAGAAATCGGGTGTCAGTCGTTTTTGTATCCCACTGAAGCGGATACCCGAAAGTTGCTAATTTTTATGGTTGAAAAGCTACCACGGGACATTGATGGAGACGTTGGAGACAAAATAGAAGTCTTACTTAGCAAAATAGCTGAAGAAGCTGAAAACAAAGATGAATTTGACAGGGAGTCAAATTCACTGGTAGTAGATGGAATACGACTACCTGCAGCTATTAATATAGATGCTCTTCCAAAGGGTACTTTATGCATAATTGTATAATTATAAAATTTTGAACCTTGAAGTAAAGTACTTATTTTTGTGCCTTTGCATTTTGCAGAAAGTATGAGATTCTATGCCAGCCATTTAGCCGAGCTTAGTTTTGCAAAGGAGAGGGAAAAGTTTAAAAAAAATACTGAAGTCACATCACCCATCTCTCCTGATTCCATTCCCAGTGGGGATACTGATGATGATTTTGGTGATCCCGATGAACCTGATCCAGTTGTTGACCCAGCCCCAGAAGTGCCAATTGCCAAACCTAGGATAAAAGGAAAACCTACAATTATCGAGAAACCAATTATCAAACCACCCATTAAGGAAAAACCAAAATTACTATCTACGCCCAGTGTAGAGGAAACGACCGCTGCTGAAGAGGCTGCTAAGTTGGAGCAAGCTCGAAAGGCAGCTGAAGAAGCAGCTGAATCTGCGGCACGTGCTAAAGCGCTTCAGGATGATACCAAGGCCAAAGTTAAATTAGCGAAAGAGAAAGAAAAAACAGCAAATGAAATGAAGGAAAACATTGCAACATTGCAGGATGAAATATCAAAAATGCGGGCACGAATAGAAGCAAAGGAGAAAGATTTAGATCGCCAGCAAAAAACCCAGCAATTATTAAGCGGATCTGAGGATGGATTGGAAAAAGTTAAAAACGCAGTGGAAACCCAAATGGAAAAGTTATTGCATTTAGCTAACCAGTGGGAACAACACAGACAACCATTAATTGATGAAATACGGAAGAAACGAGCTGACAATGCTAGTAAAATTGTAGGTCCATTTTTTTAGCAAAAGAGAAACAGTTATTTTTTCAGTGGAAGAAAATTCAAATTAAGTAAATAAATTCTGTAAATGAGCTCTTTTTTGCTTGCTGGACTGATGGAATTTTTTGTTTGGTTTCTATTTTTAGTCTGAAACTGCAAAACAGAAGGAAGAAATTCGACGATTAAAGTCAACTTTAAAGGAAATGGGTAGAGAGGCAAAAGAAAAGGAAGAACTTTATGCTCAACTCATTGATGAATACGAAAAAATGCCAAAAGATTTAAATAGGTAAAAGAAATTATCTACTCTATACAATTGGCGTTACAATTTTTGGTGCATAGATTCTCTAGATTTTATTTGATAATTACTGTATTTGATAATTCCGTTTTTTTCTTAGGTCTGCTTATACAAAGAGAATTTGTGAAATTATTGGCAACATAAAGAAACAAAAACGAGAAATAACCAAAGTTATCACGGATACAAAAGAAATTCAAAAAGATATTAATACCCTCTCTGGTCGTCTCGATCGCACATTTGCTGTTGCGGATGAACTAATTTTTAAGGTTAAACCCAGTCATTTTCCGTTTTAAATAATTGTGAGAGTATGAGTATATCTGAAAAAGTCACCAATTGTTTATGTTATTTTTGCAGGATGCTGAAAAGGATAAAAATGTTGCTCAGTCTTACAAACTTCTGGTGTCAATTCATTCAGATTTTTCACGCATAATAAAAACGCTTGAAGAAACCGGTAATTTAAAAAGACTAGGTAGGGATTTGGAAGACAAGGTTGAATTAGAAAAGGCAAAGCATTTTCAGAGTAAGTTGGACCGCCTTCAAGCCGATCTAGCTCAAATGAAAAAGGAAAATCAAATTCTGCAGGCAACTCTCAGGGATCCGTCTATTCCACGTACCAGTGCTACTGAAGTCCCCGGGGATTAAAAAGATATTCCACCCTGATATTTTTAAGGCATAAATGTTTTCTCCTGTTTGTACTTTGTCCAGCAGGTGTTATCGTGATATTCTAAGCATCGTTTTTGTAAAGGCAAATCACTAGTCTGTTCTTTAAAATCGCTGATAATTTTAATCTGTAAGTAGCACTCGTTTTCCTACTTCGAAACATAACTGTCCAGATGCTAGTGATATAGATAAATGTATTTTAATGCAATGTAATTTACAGAGTAGTAGTTTCGCAAGCATTAATTCACGATGCTCACCAATATTCTTTTAAATACTACGTGCATGTTTGTAATTAAATTATTGTGTTGTTAGATTTTCTAGTTCGTAACAGGAGGCTCAGGTGTTCTGTGTTTTATGAAAATGTGTATTTGATCAAATATAGAGTAATAATGTTTGCCGTCACGTGCATAAAAATTATGTTGCGACTTCTAGATTTCACATTCTGGAGACCTGTTTACTTTCTATAATGTCAATGTCAAAGCAGTTAATAATATGCTTATCACCTAGTGATATCCTTCTAGGTACTGTGCCATGTACACCTCATTTTGTTACAAATTGCATAAATTCTTAGTGAGACCAATGTAACCATGTGTATGCAACCGGGAAACAGATGATTAACAATAACGGGTTGGGATGCATATCAAAAAGCCGAACATTGCTATGTATTATCTTATTATACGTTTTGTTATTTTCTTGGTGCTTATTTAATTGTACGTATGTTATAAATTATTGAACTGATTAGTTTAAAGAGACCAATATATACTTTGTGCTGTACTACGATTTTATTTTCTCATGTTAATCATTGTTTTTCTAAATATTTTCTTAATGTTTTCTTGATACGGTTTTTCTCATGGAATAATATTGAATCCGTAAAAGTACATATATGTATACTAGTGTACAACCACGCAGTCTGACTCTGAAGCCATGCAATTTTTAAATCCGAAAGTTATTATTGTATTCTAAGATTCTACGCGAAAACAAGTTCTCAGTGTGTACATGACACGTTCACACGTTAGTCTATCAGTTAGGTGTGTCATTGTGTCATAAGGTCATAACAATAATTTTTGCATTGGACAATAAAACTAAAAAGTAAGAAAGATGGGATTCAGCCGTACATTTTGTTGTGTAAAACTTTCCATGACGATGACATGACAAGGATGACAAACAGCTAGTAACAAATAATTACATGTGCAGCTGTGAAGCACCATCCAATCTTATGCAGAATATGTACTAGCTTCTTCACAAATGTCTACAACGTGCCGAGCTTCGCTGTTGCTGTCATCTTTACTTATTTGTATCATATTACGATTACGATCGTATTCATCATTATACATATGAGTATGATCATTCATGACATTTGACCAGACCAATTTGTATCCGATTTGTGACCAATTTGTGCATGAAATGAATGAATTCCCTGCCTTTTTCGATTGTTTTGAATTAACTGTGCTCTCCGTTCAGCAATCAGGAGATATCTCCAAGATGCATTCTAACAATCCCTGAGGACTTGCTCTAGTTCCGGATGAACAGTTGACTGTATTCGGGAGAAATGTACGAAAACATACTAGCTGCCTCAGGACTGTCCGTGCTCCTACTGTCAGTGGAAATTATATTATTGTACCAGACCAAATCAGTAGTGAGCTTGGCCAATATCACCTTCGACCACTCTGGTGCCATCTACGTGCCCCTATACGGGACATGCAAGTACCAGAAGGAAGAGGCGGCGGACTACATGCTTCGTTCCGAAGGTCAGTTGACTCAGATCAAGTTGGAGAACATCGCGAAGCGCTTCGTGGAGCACGTGAGGGCGCGGGGTGGTGAGATTTGTGACTTGACCAAAGGCTTACGTTGTAACTATCGTGTCATTACTCCCAAGGACTCACTTGACCTGGAGGAACTTCTCCGGCGCTCCCACGATGAGGTTGACCCTGACGGTGGAGGGAATCCCGTGACTGGCCTCAAAGGACTGCAAAATGCCGTGTTACTTAACGTAACTTTAACTGTCTTGTCCACGTGCCGTTGTAGTGTGTTAGACTCCCTCCCATTTGCCGGACGCTGCCTCGTCCGGGCGGGGATGCCCTGTCAATTTGATCGGCAAATCTTCCCCAATCGGAAATGTGTACAGAATGCGGATTGCAGTGGTGGGATTTCGAATTTGGATTCCGATTTCGTGGGATTTACCCTTTGGCCCAGCTACTATGAATTACTCAAGTACTCGGCCGTGAAAACTTGTGAATGTCAGCTGGGCTATACCATCAGTAGTGGGAGGGAATGTCTGCGGGGGGGAAGTTGGACAATTTATCCTCGAGTTCCAATGGAATTCCTGATTTTTGTCGGAGTACTCACTTTTAATTGCTATAAGTTTGTAAGTTTGTAATGCCTCCATAACACTGTACATAATATGCAAAATGCAAATACATAAATATGTCATATTGTGTGTGATAATACCAAAGGATTGTGTCGTATTTTGAATAAAATGCTGGAAATTTAATGGCAATAATAATCCAAAATAATTCCGGGCAAATTCCGGAAAGGAACTTCGTTCATATAATGAATTTTTTTTATTATGGTTTTTTTATAATGAGGACATGTCACCATTTATATTACCCATGCACTTGCTTCACCAGCATTGTCCGGTGTAGTCATCTCCATTCGATTGCATTTTTTATTTGTACTGTCAGGAAATAGACGGAAGGAAAGTAAACGTTGCGTAATTTTTTTTTCCTTCTCGCCTTCAAAAACAATTTGTCCTCGTGCAGGAATTTTTTAGTATTGAAACCAGTACTAAAAAAAGGATGGAAGAAGAAAAGTAAAAGCCGTTTTTCAGGTAACCTTATTGTCGCACAATAATAATTGTTGTGATGAAACAAAAAGGAGTATGGCACATACAATATGACAATACCCAAAAAAACGTCCTTTCACTGCTCCCGATATTTATCAATAGCCAGTCCACTTTTGAGGGTATTGAGAAGCAAGTGAGTGGATTGGATTTTAGTTTTTTTTTTGTTTTTTTTTTGAAAATTTCGAAAATTATTTGAAAAAAAAGTATTTAAATTTTTTTTATGAAGCGCTTTTGGACCTCATCCCTTTAACCATGATTTGGGTGTTGTCCTTGCATCATGTGATAATTGTAAGTCTATTATCAGTGCTACCCCGGGTGATTATCGGACCGGAGGTCACCTCTTTTGACGATGACGAGGAACCCACGATTTTAAGTTGTGATAAAATCTCATTTTCAGATGAAGTTGGATGCATTTGTATTACAGGATTGTAAGCTTTTTGATTTTGAATGCATAATTTTTTTTTTTAATTAAAAAAACCTATTTTCTTCAGTTAAATTGTGATGCGTGTCTATTTTGTGGATTTCATATATGGTCAATAATTTTTTTAGATGGAGGTTATACGGGGATTGCTTCTCCTACTACTCCGTTGCGGGGAATGCTCACTGCTTGTACTCCCCGCAGATCCGAACTAAGGACAATCAACTCCATCATGTAAAACCCATGTATAATTCTAAAATTTGTGGATAATTTTTTTTTTCTTGCAAATTTTCTTGGGGTCATTTAATTTAACTTCTCCCTCGGGGCTTTTGCAGGTGAAATACGCCATGGAAATTCTACCAAATAAAGCATCCATTGCAGTGATTCGGAATGGAAGTAAAGTGATTCCTCTGACACCGAAAAGACCCACGAGGATGCTTCTTCTCCATGATTTGGTGGTAACCGGATCTGCTCATACTCTGACCGGAAGTCGAGGATCGATTTGTGTGCACCCGCAAGAGGGCGCGTACTGCACCTATAACCCCAGGGAATACATCGGCCGAGAGATCGAACACATGGAGAAGGGTTGTCAGGAAGATCTACCTTTTATTTCTCCGGTCACTTGTGATTTTGAAAAAGGTTATTTTTCCAAGTTGCAAATACATATTTTTGGGTTTTCGCCGGGGTAAACTATATAGAATGCGTGCATGTGAATTGATGCCATTTTTTTTCTTACCATCTAGAGCCCCAAACATGTCGGGCGGCATCGTACAATTCGTTCGTGAAGCAAGCCTATGAGAACAGAATTGGTGAGGAAAAGCTGAGGAAGCGACATAAGAGAGCAAAGCCTAAGAGTTCGGCACGAAAAAATTACGGTCGAACATTTCTCGGGGCACCCGGTCAAGTTCTGGACCGAAATGTAGACCAACTGGAGGAGGAAGATGAAGATTTTATGGATGAAGCCACACTCGGGAACATGACGGAGTCTTCTAGTGACGACGTTTTGAGTGAAATTTGGAATTATATTGACATGCAAGCGGAGATTGTGATGGGATTACGAGAAAATCGAAGTTCGGAAATTGATTATGGCATCCCGTATTTCAAACTTCTACATCAGTCCAAGAGAGTCATGCAGAGACTCTGTCCAGCAGAATATGTTGCCCCTGGATTCTTTGACATTGCCACTCAAGCCTTTATTCAGATTCAGGTCAAGAGACTCATTTATGAGGAGCCAAATGCTAATTTCCCAGGATTTGAAAGGATCATGCAAGCATTGAAAGCTTGTGGGGAAGATGTGGAGCCATTTCCTTTTGTCGTCCCCACCCCCGGAAGTAACGCCAGTTGTAGTCCCAATGGAACGGGAGGGGGACAGTATTTGGCTCATTTCAATGATACCCCCTTGGAAATCAATGTGACTCTCGGTTTCATTGGCCTTGACCACGATCCAATCATAGAGACGGCATGGAAGATCTTCTTTGCTACTCAAACCTATTGCTTCAAATATTTCAATACATCCGGGGAACGACCCAGCACTTTCAATGACCATCATCGCTACACAGCCTGGATGTCCAATCTATTCACCAATGGCATTCTGGAGACTTGGTAATTAAATTTAAAAAAATACGAAACGAGGAATAATCAAAAATAAAAATGATAAATCGTGCATGATTTAAATTTTTTTCTGTGAACTTCCATTTTTGAAGGGAAAAAAATAATGCCACGGAATTCACATACGACAAATTTTTGGGGGATATGACGGACGTCATGGTGAAAGTTGCCTATTGTGCGGCATCGTCCAAATTTAATGAGTTGTACAGGGAGAATGAGTATCCTTGGGAGCTGAAACGACCCAGTTTAAATGGATCTGCGGAAGCCGCACCCGCCGAAGGAGGAGGAACTAGGAAGAAGCGAAGAGTAGAGTCCAGCACTTCCTGTTTGGCCTCCGAGACCTCCTCCACCTGTTTTTCCAAAGCTAACCGTTGGCACTTATGGAACGACATGAGTCAGCGATAGGGAACAGCAAAGGGCTTCTACTTTATAGATATAATGCTTTTCCCATACACAAAAAGTTTGAGTAAAACCCAATTTAAAGAAAACACAGACCAACATTGCAATATTTCGGACCAAACATTTCCGCAGTCATCATTATTTGCATGGAAATACAAATAACAATACCAGCAAAACAAAAAGGACCTAGGGATGAAAGAAGAATTTTTAGGGTTTTATAATAAAGTTCATAAATTAACGTATACAGTTGGCCGCATAGTAATGTATTGATGTATACAGTTGTATTATTAATCCTTCCAGCTAAATCAACAACGTCGTCGTCCAGATGTATGATTTTTTTCGTATGGAAATAAAATATTTTTGAAGTATTTTTAATGGTTGAATTAACGAGAGGGAAACATTCTTCGAAACAACTGCTCAACCAGGGATAAATTGGGAGTTTATTTTTACTGATATAGTTACCCGTGTCGGCTTACATTTTAATACTAAAAACAAATATGGATGCGGTCAGGAAGACGGTTTTTGTATGATCCCAAATGCAAATTCTCATTAACTTTTACTATAGGACCATGAGTGGTGCATGGATAATATTTCTTCTTTGGTCATATTATATAGTTATGACGACGGCTTAATGCTTTGAAACTTTTGATAAATCGTGATTTCTGAATTCGCAGTCAGAATCAGCGTTACATTCCCCCCCTCCCAAATGACGAGATATGACTTCAAAAGTGCGTAAATAGATTTTTTTGTAATGCTAGGATTTTAGGAAGGTGTCATGCTAGCGTTTTTGTACTTATGAGACGCATTAGTTTGTAAACAGGAAAAGAATGTTGGGTGGTTGGGCCTTGCGCGCCCGAGACTAAAGTAAAATAATTGCTTCGAATTTATTATCTGCTAACTTTATTATTATTACTTGTTACCTGCTAACTTTGTACTTTTAATCTGAATTCTGGATCGGAGGGGATTGAACGTGGTGTAGCAAAAAAGATAATAAATTAATGTAACTATTATTTTGTAACTCAACTGCGAGCACATTGAGCCATCGAGCCTAGATCTTCGATCCGATTATGTTTGTTTATCATTTCTTCAATAATAATAATAATAATTTTTGTTTGCATTCATTTTTTGTATTTTTGCGGTATGCATGCACTTTGCCTGCATATACACCGCATTCCGTATTGCCACTATTGCCACGTTTCACTATTCGCTATGTACATGTACATATGGTCATATCAAAATCAAAATGATTTCCCTGTTTTCTCATCACCAATATTATTCATCGTTTCCGGTTCGAAAGGAAGAAGAAAGGGACGGAAAAATAATTCAAAGAAATATTAAGATTTCCATTAGATTGGTTTTTAACATTTATTCGTTTAACCTTTGTTATTTCCCTAAAAGAATTCCTTTCGTTTTTCTAATAAAAACTATATTAAAAAAACATTCTGTACACTTCTGGTCTGACGCTCATGTTCTGATTCTCTTCTGGCCCGACCTCGGACAGTTTGAATAAGAAAACTTGAAGAAAGGGCCATTGTTTTGATACAACTGTAGAAATGACATGAACTGAACGAACGTATTGAATTTTGTCTCAACATACCTATGTATTTGTATTATTCCAAAATTAGGATTAGTAACATCTATTCATTAGTGGAATTCCACTCCTCAATACGAATCATGGAACTAACCCGTTTTATTTTGAAAAAATCCCCACCTCGAACAAACCAAATGAGTCAGAGGCCCTCACACTAACCCTTTATTTCGTGTACCTGTATCATGGTTGTACTCCCAAAGTCTGGGGAAAGGGATGCGGAAGCATAGTCGTCACCGCCACAGCTCCGTAAGAGAATCAATTCAAATCCATTCAAAACTTCTGAATTCTTGCCTTTTTTTGCGTATAAAACTAATTGAATTAGATCCGTAATAATATTGTTTAACAAGAATGCTTTTGCAATTAGATTAATTATACATTTTTGAATGAAATTATGTGAAGGATATTATTTTCCTACAATTTTTTTTTTTTAGATTCATGACTACGGCTGTGAGCGTACTACTACAAGTCTCATGTCTCCCGGATCGGCTGATGTGAGGAGGAAAGTAATTGCTTGGTTATGGACGCGAATGACATTTTCAGTTATGCGTCCCAATTTGAAAGATCTCAAGCTCAATATGAGATCTTGGATGTGGATGATGGCCGTGGGAATGTGGATCAAGTGATCGTCACCAACGCCCCCTGTCATGACCTCCATGCTGAGCAAGTCCAAAATGCGGATGAGCTGGTCGGGTCTCGATACGGTCGCTATCGACCCCTCATGAATGGAAATATCGTCTTGGGTCCAGAATCTGGGAAAATATTTATTTCTTGGCTTGGATTTACGGGACTTATCTGTATTCTAATATTTTTGTTCGTTGGCTTTTATATAAATTTTTATTATAAACACATTACAATATATGTACCTATGTATTTTTGTATCATATAAGTGCCTGCATTAGTATAAATATCCCTTCTTCTTGGGTACATGAGTATCTTAAAAAATTTCTTCTGTTTTTCCTACGAAATGTTATCTCATCTCGAGTTAATTATAAGCGACTGAACAGAGAAGAATTGTTGAGATCTTATGAAAGAAAATTGTGTTTTTCTTTTTATCTTCCAGGTATGATGCCATTTGCAATGAGTTTGGTGTATTTGTGTTTTATCTCGGACCTTTTCTTTGTTTGCTTTGTATGTTCCTTTTATGTTGGACAGGTACCACAGATCCAGGAGTTATTCCTAGAGGTATTTTGTTATTTATTTTACAACTATTTTTCCAATTTATTTAATTTATTTATTTAATCATTTGGATTTATAAAAGTTGAAGTAATAAAGATGGTGCTTAATGTTTGTGATATAGATTTTAACTTAAATCAGTATTTACTCGAAATTCGGCATAATAATATTTCGCCTCCGATTCGACCACGCTGGTGTCGGAAATGTCAGTCGGCACGCCCTCCTCGATGTTATCATTGTCGGGAATGTGATATTTGTGTTCGTAAGTGTTCTGGAAATTGACAATAATATTTGACTTGGCATTATTATTTTGGAATGTTCCTCCTGGAAATTGACTTTTGACCCTTTCATTTTTTTAAGGAAGACAAGATATGCACCTACTTGTGGGTGGCATTTGCATTGGATCACGAAATTTCCGACAATATTTCGCATTTAACATAACAGCGTCAGTACTGTCCTTGTACCTTATCTGTGTCTCCATTATTCTCATCATCGAATGTGCGTATTAATTTATTATTAGTAATATTATGTACATTCATATTATAATTTTTAATGCTGGTATTTAATTTAGTTTTAATATTATAATCAATTTTAATGTGGGTATGGGTATTAATTTATTATTACCTAATTATTATGTGCATACTTGTCGTATACATAGTATATTATTATTAATTATTTATTATTATGTACATATTATTATTATTATTAATTTTAACGTATTTTTTGATATTTAATGACCATTTTATTAATTTTTTTCTGGAACTCCAGTGATTCGGAAGCACTCTGTTGAAAATGTTTTTTTCCGTTCCGATTTTAATCTGTCGTGCTTTCTCCTCCTTTGCGGGGCGACGGTTCTCTCATTCCCCCAGACGGGCCTCATCATGTTTGTGTACCGATTGTATCTACTTGGTAGAGGATCGACAGTAAGGGAAGAATACAGGGTTCGTCTCACCTAGTAATTTTCTGTCATCAAGTCTTCGAATTTTTCCATTATTTTCAACAACAACAATAAAAATCGACACTTTCTATTACATTTCCCCCTTTATTTTGTAGGCATACTTGCGTGGGAATGATTATAACCCCTTTGACCACGGGATTCTGCTCAATTTGTGGGAATTCTTGGGCAAACCTCCCGACACTAGTTGTTTCCGTAGGATCACATACTTTTTTCTAAATAAAAAAAAATAAAATATGAATAAGTCAACATTTTAAAATAACGCGTTCAAATAAATGAAAAAGAAGTACATATTATATGACTTTGCTCTTTAAAATAAAATAGTAATTTCTTAGGTAGGAAAAAGAATCAAATTGATCCTCATCTTCCTCCCTACCAACACTGGAGGATTTGTTCCCTCCCGCGGCACAGAGCGTCTCGCTTGCTATTTGGGGTTAGGCAGTCTTTTTTATGGAAATAATTGTTTTTTAAATGATATTATTTGATTTTGTTTTTTTTGTTTATACATTTCAATTTTTTTTTGCATTAGTCCACGGCTCATTTTCTAGACCCGGAAAGAGTTCATGCAGTAAGTTTTTTGCACCCACAAATCAAAGTAGATGCTACAATCCATTACAATACATTTTTGATTGGGGATAACAGTAAGAATTAAAGGCTATAAGTATAAGTAGTATCAATTTAATTAATTATATCAGATAATCTTGATACTATTATAGGAACCACAATCCTACATTGAGAAGGAGAATTTGAGACAACATATGAACGTCCATGCTAAAGTCAAATCTCATCTATCTCTTCCACTTTTAGACCACGGAGGTAAGACATTTTCTTAGATTTTTCTTTTTTGTTGGAAGTGCTGATTTTATTTATTGTTTATTTATATATAATTTATTTATTGTTTATTTATATATAATTTATTTATTGTTTATTTATATACATATAATTTATTTTTTTATTTACATATAATGTAATTTTTATTTATGTATACATATTTGTATTTTCTTGATTACAGAATTGCCATTAATAGCTGGCACAAGATTCCGTCTGTGCTTATACCCGAAACCCTTCGATTTACTACAACAGCAAATCAAGCAGTATCATCTGTGTCAGGCTCTCCCCAAATCCGTGTCAAATGCCCGGAAATTCAAGCAAGGCATTCACAGTCTGAGTGAAAGCTGTTTATGTGAAACGGTGGATGCTTCCGACATCGTGCATCAGGCGAGAGCTCATCAAATCCAACAAATCATCGGTTGTGTCATTCGTCGAGACAGACTGGGACTCATTGAGCTAGCTCGACGTGTAGATGTTGCTGGACTTATTGGTAAAATCAATCAAAATTATACATGTATTTTTTAAAAAAACTCCCACCAGAACTAGTAATAATTACACGCTATACCACAATTACGAACAAAACCTTGTAAACCATCCCAATTGATTCCATAGGAATGGAACGGTTCGATCCCGATGACATCCAAATGATCGAGCTCACCAATGGACTCCCATTAATAACGGCAAGGTCCCAGCGCCGGACGCCCCAACAGGTTCAGGGAGGTCAAGGTCAAGGTCAAGGTCAGGATCAGCAAGAGAATATCGTCCCCATGCCTCTCATTGGTCAACCCCGGCGAGTGGCAAACGCCAGTGCCCTAGGGATTCCCCAGATGGTAGCCGCCGGCTTAATGCCGACCATTCGGCGACAACAACAACAAGTTGCGGCCACCTTGGCCATTTCCAGACTTCAGGCCACAAATCCCCTCAGCCTCTGGCCACCCATCCAGACCATGGCCCAGGAACAAAGACCAAGAGCCACGGTCCCACCCCAAGTTTTTGTTCCAAGGGCAAACAATCGCCAACAACATTCCTTCCGTTATGACCAGTACAATCGGAGACGGTTTGGGTTGATCCGGCCAAATGCTACTAATAATACTACTACTACTACCATGACAAGTATTAATGTGGAGCCACCTCGACCCAGGTTGGGACTACGAACTTGCCTACAACAAAAGACGGTGGCTGCCCTCAGTAATAATGTGGTCACGGGGAGACGTCGGAATGAGAGTGGTCTTGCTGGTAATAATAATAGTGATGATATTACCAGTAATTCTGATGGGCAAAGTAATCCCGGGGAAACGGCCCCTTCCACCGGAAATGGGGCTCCTTCGGAAGAAGAGGAAGAAGTAGAAGGTGGGAGTCACGAAGAAATAAATACCACTACGGCTTCCGTCATACACGATGCTATTAACAGTGATAATAATAACGCCGTTTGCGTGCTTTTCGTGAATACTATATCTAATAATCAGATTGACAATCCTCCACCTCCTCCAACGGCTCCGACGGACAACACTACAAATAGGTAGCAACACTTTAACTGTACAAAAGTATTCATATTACTATACGTTTTTTTCCCTCGACCTCTCTCTCTCTCTCTCTCTCTCTTTCTCACATTTTTCTTTTCTCCGAAAGATCAAAAAAGTGACCGTTGTACTTGTTTTGCATTCACTAACAAATAATATATCAATGTCATTTGATGTGTATGTAAAAATATACTATTTTTCTGTTTTTGTGTATCCCCTCCAAACTATAGCTACGTGCCTGCCCGAATGGCAAAATCGCATATAGTTTCACCGATGTCACATGCGGATTTTGTGTAGATATGTGTTTCCCCCTCCAAAATAGTAATTGAGTAATGCCCAATTATATGTACATAATATTTGTACCGACTATAATGGAGTACATTTCACCATGATGCCGCGACTGTCCACAACTTCCCTTTTCCTTGATCATATGAGAGTATAGCCCACACAAAAAAAAAATGTCACAATAAAAAAACAGATACTTTCACATATTTTGGAAGGTTTTTATTAAACCTTTCTGGTAATGTTTCATCCCACTCTTTTTTTTTTTTTGGATCCATATAAGTATTATATGGATCTTCGTATAGTACTTTATTATATTCGTATAATATTCTTAAGATCCCTCTTGAATGAATTTAGCATGGTTTATATACATTAACTTATAAATTAAAATCGCATGTGAAAACGCTGAGTTAATACCCTTTCATTGGAGAAAGTATTGATGAAATCTCGGTTGAATGGAAGTGGCATTAATCCTAAAAAATGCGTATATAATGCAATAAAAAAGGACACCCACAAGTTTTCGGTAGAGCTATAAACAGGTTGTACTTTTATTTATTTCACATCTACATTTTTATTAATTTAAAAAAAAACAAAAAAAAAACTATCCCACGATAATAACGAAACAACATACAATCCTTACCCTTTTGTCATTTGCTGGAAGCAAAAAAAGAAAATGGTAAACTTAATAACATGATCTCGTGTTTACATGTCATCACCGACTATTACATTAATTTTAACCTTCATTCATGAGCTAAAAAGTAGTGTGGGAATTAATTTAAAATAATTTATAATATTCGGATGGGAAAGTTCTTTAGTAAATTTTTAAGTAATAATATTGAGCTTACATTGTCATCTATGTACATTGATAATATCATTGGGTAAAAAATAACTTCCGAACTGGAGACAACCTCCATCGTGTAGTATGGATACCATTAAATTGCTTAATTATTATGTTTTTAATTATTATTCTTTTATACAAACAAATCCACACCAACTCCAAGCACTCGCTCTTTATTTAACTTCCTAGTATTAAGATTATTTTACACTGACATCATGTACATCTAAAATATATTATATTTTGGATATTCTAGGATCCTATTTCGAGATTTTAAAAAAATATCGCACAGTTAGAGTGATTGTTGCAGGAGCATTGTGTCCCTTAATGTTTAACATGTAAGTGCATATAATATGATGCACGAATTTTAGTGAAAGTTATTATTTGAAATGGCAGATGAGATTCTTAGGGATTTCTTGACTATTGGTATAATGACGGAGATGATTATTTAAGTCCTTTAAAATTATGACATTTGTTTTGGTTTTGAAAGCTAGAAAAATTGAATTTTTTTTAGAAGATTTTACAGATTATTTTGGGGAGAAGATTATGTTGGGGGACAAGGATAATTTTGTAGTTGCCTGGATTAATTCCTAAATCTTGTAAAAACTAACGATAACTAATGACACTAAAATTTGTACAATTAAAATATTCTTACATTTTTTTACAGTTAAACAGCATGCGCAGAATAATAAGCTGCATTTCCAATTCTCTTAGCATATTGACCATGGATGAAATGGCAATTTTTGTACACACTTATTCTTTTGTACGGACAGTTTCGTTGATGTTCGATTTTTCGTTGTCGGTCGTTAGTCCATTGAAAATGTCTGTGTTGAATAACTAATGATTGATTAATTAAGTTTCTTTTCAACGCTCCTCATAAATAATTCCAAGTTGGATAAGAGCGACTGGAAATACACCAAATTTTTTCGTGTGAGCATGTCCCTTATAATTTATTGAGTATGCTTTCAGGGTGAGTATGGATATTTTTTTCAACACCAAAAAAAAATTGATTTTTCATGTTCATTATAGCGTATGTAATGTTTGTGAGCTTATTTGATACGATGTTTCCCCCTGTTTCAGGTATGGATTGAAAAAAAAGTATTAATTTGAAACTACATAAAAACTTTCCGATATTAAAAACATTTCACGGCCCACCAGTAAAAGCCAGTATTTGTAAAAAAAAAAAATCATAATAAATAAATTTGTGCTTTTTGGAGTAATAAACTACAATGTACATTTTTTTATTCCATTACAACATTAATAATTTTTAAAATTCATAATAATAATAATTGTCGAAAAGTTAACATATTTTTTTTGTATTTCTTCTCTGGCGTATATATATTGAATAATACAGGCGAATATCTTTAGAAATGTAGAATTGAGCTGTTAACAAAGGGAAACACTATAAGTATTTACGTGGATTTCTACACATATACACAAAAGTCATTTACGAAAAAAGACACAATCAATCTGGCTGTGGCATAATTTGACAAAAAAAACTTCCAAAATAAAGAAACCTACGTTTTCCTAAAACAAAATAGTCGGAAGTATTAAATTCCAGAACTGCTTTTGCTTTTACACATTTTTTTTTATAATCCAAACCTGTCATGGCTATCTCAAAAAAAACGGGAGGAGTTCAAATCCTCGTTTCTCTTTGTATTTTGTGACAATGAATTTTCAATTTCTTTTAGCATTTACTGGCTTCCGTACTTGTGTAAATAATAATAATGTGTATAGTAATAATATTACAATAATAATAATAATTATGCAACAAATACAATAATAATAGAGAGGTTTCGTCGAATAACCGAGAAAAAAACGAAGTTTTTTTTTCTTCTCCTCCAAAACATGGACATATGATGGCAAAATATTTTTTCCCTATATTGTACAATTTAAAAATAATAAGGGGACCTAAATAAAATAAAAAGTATGTACAAATTGGACGTTACGAACAATTAAATTAAAAGACATTAACATTGCTTCAAGTAGTGGCTGTAATCATTAAAGGTTTAGTAAAATATCTTCTTTTTTTTTTTAAATACAACAAACCCATGCTTACGGATAGAAAGTAAAAAGGTTTGTAATTTGTATACATTTAAGCCATTCATTCAATTTTTAGTCATAACACCTTGTCAGTGTCGGTCGCTATCATTTTTTTAAAGAAAAAAAAAACTCTTTCGGGGTCACACGAGTATATTTTTTCTTTATATTGCTTTCACCCACATATTTTCCTTTTTAAAAATATAGGACAAATTAAACAAGGTAGACACTATTTTTTTTGTATACTAAAAATCATTATATGTTTTTTACAATGTCAGTACTGGGGACATACTGATTGAGAGAGAGGGAGGGAAATTAACAAAGCCTCGAATGACACGACTTGATAAAAAAAACATTTTGAACCAATATCCATATTTAAAAGAAAGGAAAAGAATGGCTTTCTTTGTTTGTAACTTAAAAAATAATTCACTTACCAACATAAAGCATTAGGCACTGGGAGTCATTATTATCAATCAATGAATTTTTCTATTTTTTTTTATCTTCCTTTTGCATTCTCTATAATGTTTTTTTTTACACATTGTACACAATAGAGATATCAACTTTCGTAGACGAAGGAGATTTCTCTAATCTCTAAAATCACCAATGTGTTCAAATATTTACAGGTATTTACTTATATATTATTATACAACCGTATGATCTAATTTTTAGGGATTATGTTACAATATAATGTAGAAAGTATATAGGTGGAATTCTTCCTTGTTGGTGCATGTCATGTTCATGTAAAATAGGAGTCGTGTGTTGATTTATTATTATTATAAAACTAAATGTTAAAGAAAAAAAATCCAAAAAAAAAAAAATCTTTACTTTTGTTCCCTTTTTAGACTTTCAGCATCGTTGACTTTCTTATGGCGAATAGTGGACCTTTCTCTGGGGCTTGTTACTTGCCCGTGTATTTGTTTTTCTTAATTATTATCTATACAATTAACCTTATAATTTATTATTAACATTAGCGAGTACATGCATCCTGCTTTGTTTTTTGTTGTTACATTCCTTTTATTGGAGGAACCAACATTGTAAAACATTATTATATCTAATAATTATTATTGCGATTTTTTTACGACATTTGTATTTACTTACGGTATGCTCTTCACTTTCCCTTCACACCAACCACTAATATCTATGTCACACGACATTGTGTATTTACAATTACGTCCTTGATTTCTCACCTACTCTAACTTAAATCGTATAAACGGGAAATAACAAATAAAAAAAAACAAAAAAAAAAGTAATCCTTACTATGAAGTTACCACTATTCCTACAATGAGTACAACGATAAATATTTTGTTTCCTACTCTGTACTTTTTCGCTTTCACTCCATGAGAGCAAATATTTTGGAGTATAAATTATTTTTAAAAAAAAGCCAAATCCGAGGCTATAGTTGGTAGCGATAATAAAGGATTACTTAAACAAAAACTTCTATGCATTATTATGTTGTTATATACCTGGGCTATGTAAATTAATTTAAAAAATTCCAAAAAAAAACAAAAACAAAAGCTCGATTGAATACATGTTCTTTTTTCTTTTAAATATGACCCGAACGTCACTATCAGCTTCAGAATAAACTATTCCGCCAATCTGTCTACCGTGCAATTTGAGTACAGTGTGCATCTCCAATTAAAGATTATAGCAGAGAGATAGATGTGGGTAAATTAGTAAAAGAAATTGTTTAAAAAAACAGGATAATATTTTTCTTTTTGAAAGTAAACAACATGTAAATGTAAAATTGTGGGCCGGAATGTTAATGTAAAAATTTGAATTTAAATTCGGAAAAAATGAGAATAATTCAAGACTTTCAGAGAAAAAACAAAATTTCGTCCCGCTATGATTCTTACAAAGCTCAAGCCTGCATTTATGCAATCATCTAAGACTGTCCATCACGTCCGGCTTACACATTTAATAAAAATAAAAACGTTATATATGTATGTATATATGTATCGGGTTATCCTGCTACAACACCAAAAATCCAACAATGCATTTTTTTAAGCTGATTTTTTTCCCTTCTTCTAGTACAAGACTATTTAAAAAAAACAAATATTTGAAAATACTACGTAGCAACGATGAAAGTACAAGCTCATGATTTAGAGATATTTGGAATGTGTCACTTGATCACAGAAATACTGGATTTAACATTATAAAATAATAGTTACTACTAATAATAATTACTACACAAAAAAAAACACATAATCTATATGGATTCCTATATGCCACATGGTCAGTTCTTTCTTGAAAGGGGAAAAAACAGGACACATGTTGATTCTTACCCACCTACACTCTAAATATAATAAGTATAATTTTATACAAAAAAAAAACATTCCTTGTTCACCCACGTACAACTTGCACTCGTAATTTTGTGTGTTTTGTATTATTTACATTACATATTTTTTTCTCCTTTGTCTATCTCTTTTTTAGGATGCAAAAATATGTTGGAAGATATGTTATATTCTTGGATTTTATGGTCACTCTATATGTCCTAAGTATTTTTTGCCTAATCAAAACTATATTAGATTAAATTACTTTTTTCTTTTTACAATAAGCGGCACAACACCTGCTGAGTATAACATGATATCAACTTTTTTTTTTGTCCCTTTTGTTGATCATACTTTTTTTTGAGGGGGAACGCAGAAAAAAAAACAAAAAAAAAAAAACGAAATTAACTACAAAATATTAACGTACATATCATATACACTGTACACGTTTCTTCGGAGAAAACAATAAAAACTCAATCCTTAAATACCTAAAAATAAAATGTAGAGAGATACGCATATATGTATGTACAAGGTCTATAAGCAGAGGGATCCAGAAGAGTTTCAGGTGTAATATGTGCTTTTTTTCTAAATTCTTTTGTTTTGTACCTGATTCCAAAGACTGGTCCTTACTTTTTTTTTTGATACATAAGGTTCTTAAAAAAAAACTTGGCACAATTGGCATTTTTTTTATCTATAAAAATTACCGTGATATTTTCTTTACCAGCATTACATTGTGTACGTTTTTTTCTCTATCTTCACTTCTTAAAACTTAATCATTAGAATTACAAACTACGAGAAAAAAAAATTGTTGAGCTTTTAAGATCTTATATATATACAGTATGTATATGAACAAAAAAAATAACAATAACGGTATAATCTAAATGAAGGTTACTTAATATTTACAGAAGACACAGTAAAAATACAAACGACAAAAAAATACCCTCCTTTTAACTCTCTTCTCCTGCACCAATTAATAAGGAATCGGACGGTGTGTTGATAATAAATGACAATTGGTCTTCCTTTTATGATTCAGTAAATATTTTTCCCTCCTAATTTTTTTGTTCTTTACGCTATAGTCAAATAGGACCCTTTTAAAAAAAAAGTCCTGGAAGCTGTGATTAAATTCCAGGAATTTAATTTTTTTCAAAGGACCAGTAGTGGGTGGACAGTTCCACATATACAAAAATAAGGTGGGAGGGATGGATACAATGGCTATTTGTGAGAATCCTCTGATTATTATTGTTATGTAACGACTTAAATTACAGGTAAAGACACTTTTCTTCTGGAGAGACAAAAGGGAGGAAAGTACAATGTTAGTGTATTAATCATGAGGAGGAAAAATGTATATTAATTCCCTAATTTCTCTTTCCTCATTGATGGTACTATTCAAGTCCTATTAAAATAACTAACAAAGTTATACCTTCTTGTCCATGGTCCAGCCATAGTCTGACTGCTTTTAAAAAATAATATACATTTCTTGTCCTCTCCATTTAATTGGGAGAAAAAAGCTTGCCGTTTTTTTTTTTGTTATCATCTCCATTTTACACAGTCCTTTTCTTCCTCCGAAAAGTTCTTTTTTTTTTTTTTTGGATTCGCAAAACCATTCCAACTGGTTCCTGGTGTATTGTGGCAGGAGCTGTTTCCATACATAGATAGGGCGAGTCTCGTAGGGTTGGAATCAACCCTTTTCCATTGCCACAATATGCCCAGCTTTTACACACATATACCGAGATGTGATCATGTAGTAGCACAATACGGTAATAACAATAATAATCACAAAGGCTTTTTTCTTTTTGGGTGGGTTTTTTTGACAGTTATTTTCTTGGGGGAGGAGGAGGAGGGGGGGGGGAATTTATAAAATCGTATATGTCCTATTTTTCTCTACTTACTTACGTACTACTACTACTCCTAATATGTATATAAGTAACGATAAAAATGGTGGACGGAGGGGAGCGTCTTATTGTGGATCCCGCAGCAGTGTCATATAATATAATAAAAAATAATAGTAACAAGAATAATAATAATAATCTAGCAATAATAAAAATTGTTTCATTGCGGGCAGTCTAATAGTTCCGTTAGCGTTACATCAAAAGCATCGTCGTTGTCTGAGGGCTTCACTTCGAGTAGAAAACTGTCTTCACTGCAGTAGTACTTTAACATTTCGTCATCAATTTTGGCGATGAGTCTAAAGAGAGACAAACAAAAGGAAAGGAGAATTAGATAAATACATTTGATTAGAAGAGCTTGACAAATACAGATTGTAATGGTTTATACAATTAGGTAACATTTATCCCCTTTTGTATGCATGTATGCACTAGTCTTTTTTGGCTCATAATAAGAATTAGTGTCGCTGACAAATGGATATTTATGATTTTGGAGAAAAACAAATCAGTTTGGAAAATGTCTCTCTCTCTCCCTCTCTCTTATCTTCTTTTTCACCTGTCGACCCTCTTGCCTCCTCTTAACCCTTTGAAATCAGTGTAGTGAGGATTATACGCCTTCCTCTTTATCCCCATTGTTAGCAAAAAAGATCTTTGAAAGTTTTTTTTTTTTGCAAAGAAGACCATATTACATATGTAAAAAAAAATTTTGGTTTGGACAGTAAGGGGGCAAAGCATTACAAGTGTGTTAGGAAAAATCAACTGTACACTCACACGCTGGAGGTCATAAATTTATTGCTTGTTGTTGTTTGAATATTATTAGACTGTTAATCAATGGCAGTGGCAATTGTGTGTAGTGGTGGAGAAAAAAGGCCTGGTGAGGGCAGATCAATGACCTGAGAATGATTTCTTTAATGAAAAAGTGAGGAATATCAAGCCTTTTATTATTGGCTCTTCACCATTCTCTCTCTCTCTCTGTCTTTGTCTCTCTCTCTCTCTCTGAGCACTTGTTAAGTAAAAGATCCATCTACAGCAGCTAAAAGGATGGCCTGTACAGAGAGAAATTGCCTTCAATCCCTTGCATTTGGAGTGCATTGAATTACATACGTTAATTTTTGCATGCATGTACTTTTATGTGTCATGTTTACACAATTCCAATCTCTGCCCTCCTCTCTTTTCCCTTTTAAATTCATCTCCCATGCCTCCTTCATCAACATGGCATGAGATTGCTCTTTTAGAAAGAGACTTCTACACAAATAATCGACATTCTTCTCCTAACATTCAACAACTGTCTGCAGGGGCAGGGACTCCAAAAAAGCCCATGTTATATGATGAGGGAGAATTAATTTTGATTATTTAACATTTTTGAATTCCCAAGACATTTATAAATCTCCCTTTTCATTCTCTGTCATTTCCATCCAATTGAATTCCATCAGGGATGTTTTTAATGGTATAATGGGCAACATTTTTGATGAATAAGAGAAAATTTGGATTGGTAGCTTGACAAAAAAAAAATTACCTCTCCCCAATTTTATCACATGCAATATCCACCTAACTTTAAGGTATTAATCGCCCACATTCAACCCTTTGACCACCACTTCCTAAATTCCTGGGATTATCTCCTCGATTTTTTTTTTCGTGAATATGTATACACACACGAAATGATACGAATATGATAAAAATCGCGAGATTGAAGCCAGGAAAAGCTGACGGTGTGTGGTCTTTAGCACGCAAAGCTTCCCATTTGAATACATTAGTACTAAAATCCCCTCAATGCATTTATCGACTTGGTCATAAGAGAATTTTTTATAGGAACTGTGTAAGTGCCGCATGTCTGGAAATGCCTCCGTAAGGTTTCCCAATGTCTGCGCGTCCACCGAAATTGCATGGGGTTCCTCTAGAAGGGTTGATATAGAAATGACAAGATAAGACATAAGAAGTCCCTATAATAATGAAGGATAGTATTGAAGCCTATAATAATATGTGCCAATTTATAGTAGCAAAAAAATAAAAAATCCCAACCCCACCTCCTTAGGTATAAATCCAACCCTTTCAGACCCCCCTTGGGGTTCGGGACCTTGGCCATCAATGCTCTGGATCCTCTTTTACCCATTACTATATAACTATATGTATACTCTCCTTCGCCAATCATTTCCTTACATGCAAGGCCAAGAGTACAGACAGTCGACAGCTTTTCTTGTAATTTTTCTCTCTCTCTCTCTCTGACTACGAATACTTACTATTTATTATCTTGCCAAAATTAACACAATCATGCCTACACAAGCACACATTTGTGTGGGATCCAGAGAGTTTTGTTGATTATTTTTTCATCTCTTAAATTTTTTTAAGTCTATCTGCAAAAAAAAAAGGTTGGAAGGACAACACATGGACTATAGTATGTAGTGGCTACCAAGCTAAACCATCGGGATTTGGACAAGACTACTACCTACGATAGAAGTTGCTGCGACAGGAGCAATAATAATCATTACCCTGTCACTTAGGACAATTACATGCCCTTTAAAAGACCTCATACACACTCACATACAAAGGCTTCTCAGAGAGAGGCAAATGAGATTCACATATACACATGAAAAAAAAATCATAATAAGGAAAGGACACAAAATTTGAAGAAAAAAATGAATGTGGGCATCTCTCTCCTTTTTCTCTCCTTCAAAATCCTCCTAAAAATCGCAACACCATTAATAATGCAAATGAGAACCTCTGTACTACTAAAAATTTCCTTTTCGTATAAAATGCAAATTTTTTTTACCGTATATAATAGACATACAGAGGCTTTAACTACCATTAGTCCGCATCTCATCGTTCACAAATGATGAGATGCACTGGGATGCTTGGGGGGGATATGAAACGTTAATTGAATCACGCAGAGTTGAGCTAATTGAATTAATTTGCATCACGTTGAATTACAAATTTAAACCCTTTAGTCCCTTAAGGCGGGTTTCCCATACATAATCATGTGTATGAGTAGACGTATTAATAAAAAAAACGTTGTAGCAAAAACAATTTCCCCAACTCTTTTCTTTTTCCACGTCTCTTTTTGTAGTAAATGCTTGTAACGATTTTCTCTCCCCACCCCATTTTTAAGGTGTCATACAGTGAATGGCAAATTAAAGGAAGAGTATACGAAGAAAGCTAGCAAAGAGGTGAGGAGCAGAGGTTTAATTGGATCCAATAGACGTTTAACGATACTTTCATCATATGTATATATGTATAAATAATCATTAATTTTTCGTCTCATCATTAACAGAGAAATGTGAGGGCATTCTATCAGCTCTTTCTCATCCTCAATATAAAAATCACGGCAAGAACAAAAAAAATTTAATTGTTGAGTAAATAATGATACACATATGTAAGAATCTTCTTCCACATGAAAGAGGAATAGCCAGAATATCTTAGGCAAACTTTCAATTTCGTGTAGCTCGAATTAAGAATTTGCACGTTTGAAAACTTTTTTTTTTTTACGTATTCGATTAACACCAGAAAAAAAGATGTAATTACTGCTAACAATATTTTGCTCTCTGGTAACTTTGGATGACATTAGTACACCTCCACGAATGAATCAGTCTCTTTTGCCGTGACAGAAGATGGGGAGAATTTGCTCTCTTAACATTTTACTGACGTCAAGCCCATGGAATACATTAAGATAAGTGGGGTAAAAAAAAAAAAGAATCAGGACTTCCATTGCACTTTTTTTTTCTTTTGTTTTTACTGTGCAAATTTAGCACCACCATCATCATTATGATCTCCTTCAGTCTCTTTTACAACCCTTTCCCCCTCCCATATTGATCATTATACTATCTTCGCCTTCATAAAATGATGTACTAGTGAGTAGATGGAGTTTCGTTGTAAACATGACATTGGGATCCTCGAATGAGACATGCATAGAAGCCAATGACAAAAGTCCTGAGGATGCTATTAGTATTTGCCAAACGAAATGCATTTCATCTAAATGGGCTTGTTTGGTGCTTCACGAAAAAAAGGTTTGATAGTGCAGGTGAAGGTGCAGAGGTGAATGTTTTTTTTTTTGAGGGTCAGCACATAGCTATCAATTAATTCGAATGTCAACGAATTGTTTAATGAGAGGATTGATAAACTAAAAAAAAATTGCGACACTCTCCCCAGTACTTATAGTTGGTGATGGGGAAAACCCTGTGATTTTGTACTAATTATTCGGATGTCTTTCCCCCAGAATAAACATGAACTAAATTGGAATGTATGTAGAAAAAAATAAACGTGCCTTTGACCGGGATAAAAATATTTTAAAAAAACATGACTTACCCTTTCCCATTCCTCCTATACAGGTTCTTGACTGAGCCCATGGAAATCTTGTACTTCTCTTCAAGCTGTATAGGTGTACAACAGTTCACGTTCGAAGGTAGAAGAGGATCAAAGTCATCCAGGAGGATTTTTTTTTCACATTTTTAGCATGAGGACAGCGTGGAAAAATGTTGACGAGTGAGGATGAGAGAGGTTGATGATCATGATGGTCGGTAATGATACGATCCCAGACAATGACAGGAGACACGGACACCAATTAGAAGCAGTAGCCAAAAGCAAAAGGAAAACAAAAATATTCATTGTACATTAGGTTTCTTCTCTTTCCATATCAAAAGAAAATTATTTAAATAAAAAGAACTTTATTTGAATACACAAAAAAAAAGGAACATTATTCAAATGAGAGGAAAATCAAGGGAAAAAGCTATTTCAAAGGAACAAAAAAAAAATAAACAAAAAGGACATTAGTTGGATGAACAAAACAAAAAGACGATTTTTCATTTTTAGCAATTTATTCACGAATTGTTATTAAAATGCCTTTCAAAGTCTCCACCTTTCCTCCCAGTGAAAAACAATACACATTGTGCATGCAAAATTATATCCCACAAAAATCTCTTCTTTTTCTCAATGTAATAACATAGCAAAAGCGTGGAAAAACGGAGACTCAAGACAAATCTCATTTCATTACTATTCTTCGGTATTCACTCCAACATTCATGAATGAAATTGATAAAATGAATGAACGTGGGTTGGTAAATAGGAATGGGCAAGGAAAAAAACGTACTCAATTCAAATACATTTGTATACATATCGTCATTTATGAATCAAAATTGACCGTCATAGACACTCCTTATGTACGGTAGTTATTCTTAAAGGACGTGTTGTGTATAAGTTAAAAAAAAGTACTAATATGTATATGTGTATCCACGAAATAGGGTGCATAAGAACAAAATATACTCTTATAGTGAATGTACAAACAAAAAATCTAGGGATCTTACCGCTGACAAGAGGCTGTAGGTGGACGGCGGGGCGAGATGGAGTGGCGTGAAGGCTTCCTCCGAATCCTGGCGGACGTAGACCATGATTCGGTCGGAGGGAGGTGGAAGGAGGCGCATTCTTTTAGTGGCTGGTGAGCCGAAAACACTGTCATTGGAAACTCCATTCGAATCCAAGCCCACTCCCCCGTCTTTCTTCTCACTGGAACAATTCAAGAGTCAGTAGGATGAGAAAACAAATAGAGATATCCCTAATATACATATTAAGAAGGGGGGAAAGAAGAGAGGAAAAAAAACATCATAAATCATAGTCAGACATGACAATGGTCCGGATGGCATCCTTCCACTCTTCACGCCTATCATCTCTCTCTCTCTCTCTCTCTCTCTCTCTTCTTCTTCTTCTTTTTCCTTCTCTCACCCTTTTGTATATACGTACGCCAATCAAATCAATACGCCTCTGGTCGTCCTATTACTATATCACTTAATACAAGTACGGAGAGGATGAATATTCAAAAAAAAAAATCACAAGATACTCTCCCCCTATCAGCTTCAGAGGAACCACCTCAACAAGAGACTTTGAAGAAGAAGTCAGTCATTTGACCAAGTCATTCGCTCTGTCCCTCAAAACTCTCTCTCTCCCTTTCTGTTTCTTT
>JAQGBT010001620.1:0-30189 GCA_034698585.1 Disparrhopalites patrizii | reverse complement strand
GTGTAATCCGTAATCCCAAAAATAAAATCAGAATAATCCGTAATCCCGCAAAATTCTGTGTAATCCACAATACCCTGTAACACATTACTAACAAATAACGTTCACTCGATGATTAGGTCATTTTTGAACTTTACTTTCTTCACACATTCATACGACCAAAGGATGGCCTATGTATCGTGAATAAAGGGCCAGTTCGAGCTGTAGCCAGAGGAAAAAAAGATTGAAATTTTGCGAGGTCATAAACATGCAAAGGGGGACCCTTGTGACAACCAAATTTCTTATAGTATTTAACATGGTGGAAACTTCCATTTTCTATTTCAACCACATCCTACTGCGCAGTGCTCGATACACACGTCGTCTATACCTGTCTTGTCTCACATTCTTTACCTCCTGGTTCTCGCCTTTCCTCCCTTTTGTCCCTTATTTCACTCTTTGTCTTTCTATTTTATTTCGCTCTAGCTCATCACACACATAGGAGCACGCATAATCATTTGTACATACAATATGCATACGTTTATATCAGGGGTATGGAGATTGGAATCGAAATCCGAATCGGTAATCGGAATTCATCCGAATTTTTGAGCAATCGGATGTCAAAATCCGATTTCAAAAAAAAAAAAATGCAAGATTTGTATCGGAATCGGAATCTATTTTTAATGGTCGGAATTCCGTAAAAATCGAATTAAATATCGATTCCGATTTCCGATCTTTTTTAGTTGCCACTTCAGGACAGGACTGTTTTGCATAATCTGTTGATATTCACGATTCTGCATTTCGAAATTCCGCATTCCGAAATCCGAATCCGACTGAACGCGATGCCATACACCAAAAAAATCAACACCAGCACACCTGCATACACGATTATCATTTATCATTCACCATTATTATTAATTCTTATTTTACCATACACTGGTTTTTTGGTGTTTATTTTATTATTACTCATCCGATGATGACGATTGACGATTGACGATTAGTTAAGTGATGATTGATGATCCTATAAAGATAATCCGACATGAATATGAATCATGTATGTACATTGTACATGTACGACAAGGGTGCGTATACACATTTACTGCAAGGCTTGTAGTACAGGACACATAATATCCGATAATCCGATTCATAATAATTAAAATCAATATATTATTAGAAATTAGAATAACCCAGAATAAAAAAAAAACCAGACTAATTTTGGAATAATAAATTCAGATTTATTTTATGTATCTAGATCTATCTATGTATCCATGATTGTTGATATGCGAATACTGAATAATGCTGAATCAAAATTCAGAATTCAGAATAAGAATATACAGAAAAATACAGATAAACCGTGTTTTTAATAGAAATCCAAGCATCCAAATCTAATCCAATGATCCAGTGATATAATCTCTAATCTGAATTCAATAAGATGTGCGGAACTTTTCCCTAAAAAAATAACATTTGATTTTCCGCGTGCATTTTACGCACAAAGTAAAAGCGTTTTGTATGTAATGTACTGAATACAACTTACAACATGTTAGTTTGACAAAAATGAAGCAGCCTTATCAATTCCTCGTTTTGACCAAAATCCTTTTTTACAAAGTGTTATGTATAGCTATGTGAAACTACAGCAAGTGTTCCCTGTGATTGGTACAAAAGTATTCACTTATTCCGACATTATAACATGTCCTTGCCCTTACGGATTACATTTGTGATTCGCTCCGTCGGAACGGCATTGTAACTCCCAAACTGACGCTGCAATACGCACGGGCAAATGGGACGCGGTCGTGGAGAAGTTTCTGGTGCTCCTGGCAAATTTCTGTGGGCAGCATCCGGCGTAATGAATGCTATAATTGGCTAATATGATCCTTATTTGTAATTCCCTTTATAGTAACATACGGGTATCAACATTTCTAATAAATGCTTCCTTATCTATACGTAACCAAAATATTTTCAAGTATTGTTCCCATATCAAAGGCATTCGGATTCGTCATGTTTGTTTTCGGAGCCTGGGTCTGCATCCACAGTGGAGTACACGGGAAGGACTTTGCAAAGGAGCCGACGGGATATTCGCTTTACACTATCGTCGGATTTGTGGCCCTTGTTCTGGGAGTGGTACAGTGTGCGATAGGTGTTCTGGGATTCCTGGTATGTCTATTATGTATCATAAAAATGAGAAATGCATATACAAAATAGATATACAGTGGAGTCTCTATATAACAACTCTGAAGGGAAGGACAAAAAATATTGTTACTGGGGAAAGTTGTAATATAGAACATTAAACATGCACCTTACATGTACGAAGGGTTGGCAAAATAAGGTTGTTACAGAGAAATGTTGTTATAAAGAGACTTGTTATAGAGAGACTCCACTGTATAGGTAGGAAAAAAATACATGAAAAGCGTAAATTTTTCCCTTCGACGTCCATGCCCAAAAGTACAATTTGTACAATTTGTTAAATATTTATTTGGGGATTAAAAGGGCAACTGCACCTGCCTCACTGCCCAGAGGAGGAATCACATTGTGATTGCCGTGATCTGTGCCATAATGTTATTACTACTGGGGATCACCATCGGGGCTTTGTGGAAGCCCCAAACGTGCACCGCGAAAGATCCGATCGGATACGGAGAGTCAACCAAGGATTGCACGAGTCGGGGGCCATTCGGAGGGATTTTTGGGATATGCCTAGTTGATTTAATCTTCTGTGCTCTCGTCATCCTCATCTGCACCCTCATTGGACACCCGGACATGGTTGGTGGTGGGGACGACGAGGAAGCGACGACGCGGGAGCCTCCACCAAAAGTCAAAAAGGACTCTCCTAATAGAGGTGGGAGGAAGGCTGGGGGGAGGAAAAATTCGGGGAAGAAATCATCCAAGTCTTCCAAGTCTTCCAGGGCCTCATCAAAGGCATCCAAGAAGAAAGAGGAGGACGAAGACGGGTTGCCCAAAGATAGGGAGGTTGAAATCAGCTTTTGAACCCCCGCTGACCTCATTTTGTATTGCCTATGTAGATAGCTTGACATTTTTGCCATTCCTTTGAATGTCCCCTCTGTCTGTCTTTATCTTAAGTGGGCGTGTAAAAAATATTTCAGTTTCAGTGCATCAGTAGTAAGATAAAATACATACGTCTTTGTAGCGTATTGTTCATTGGGAAGTCAAGTAATCTTGTATGAAGACTCAAGATCCAAGTCATATTAAACAGTTCGTAAGCGTAATTGCGTAATGTTTATGTTTCTATTTCTAACCGGAGAACCGGACACATGAACGTTTTGTTCCGGCATTCAAAACAACAGATCAACAGACCTAACCCTAACATCTTACGGTGAAACACAATTTATACGGGTTTTGTATGCAATTTTGTAGCAAATAATAAAAATTAATGAATTATTAATTATTAATAATAATTATTAATTATGATTACTATAGAAAGTGAAATTTTTATTGACATCATTGATATGTATACATTATATGTATCAATAAAATAAATATCATATTATTTATATTTATAAATATTAAATATTTATTGTTTTAAATTAATTCTGTTTTGAATCCTTATTTTTCATTCGATCGGTTCGGTGTTCGGTTATGTCTTTAGAGTTTGGGTTTGGACTGGACTGACGGAGTTAGGCTGTTGGCTCAGTTCGCTTGGCTGCTATAGGCACTAGGCACTAAGCAAAGGTAATAAGCAAATAGGTAACGTGATGGATAAAATCAAAACGGTGAAGGTGAAAGGTGAATAATAATTATGTTATAATTATATTGAAGCTCTGGTGATAACTTTTATTTAAAAAATTCCGGCTTCTTCTGCTTGTCTGCTTCCGACCTGACCACTGCCTCTGAATCATTGTATAATTGTATTTGTCTATTGCTCAAAATTGTTGTTACCTTTAACGACACTTGTAATAATTAATAATTGTGATTTGTGATTGTGAATGCGAATTGTGATTGGAGGATTGGACATTTTTACTTTCTTACACCTAGAAAACAAACTCAAACCACATAGAAATCACCAAAACCAGCTGAACTACAAACTGCAACCTACAAAATATTACTTTCTTGTGCTAATTTCTAACTACCGCATATCCATACACTCCTGCAATCTGCACTACGGGGATTTTTATTATTAACAAGAAACAAGTGAGGGACGATTTGCAATCTGAGCTGCATTTTCTTCTTAAAAATAATAGGTAAGATTTTATTAAAAAAATTAATACCTGAGAAATTGTGAATAAAAATATTAAAGTGTACACTCCGTTAAAAATTTACTAAAGTTTTAAATCCGCGGAATGTGACATAGATGCATTATGGATGTTGCGGGTGAAAAATCAAATCGAGGGCGGAGTACAAAATTTCATAATCTTCCCGTTGCCCTAATAAAGGAATTCAATACTACAAATGTGTACTACAGTGGAGTCTCTCTATAACAAGTCTCTGTATAACAACATTTCTCTTTAACAACATAATTTTTTCAGCACCTTGTATATGCAAGGTGCATATTAAATGTTCTACATAACAACTTTTCCCGGTAATAATATGTTTTGCCCCTCCCTTCAGGGTTGTTATATAGAAACTCCACTGTATACAGTAGTACTACCAGAAACACGTTGGAAGTTTACAACGATCGTTAGTACTTTCATCAGTTTATGCTAATTTTTCTTGCGAGACATTGTCACCCTCTCAAAAAAATTTGACTGACCAGCCGCGTTTTTTCCATTTAAACTTAAAAGTCACCACGAAATAATTATTGATAGCTGTCACTTTTTTTTATTGATTTTAAAACTTTGAACATGCAACCATGCAAGATTCCAAGCCACAAGAATCAGCTCAAATGAAGCACTGCGATTAGCCAATAGAGCTTCATTGTTGAGGCATCGGTAATCAACTCAAAGGAAAAATTAGCATTAAGTGATTAAAGTACTAACGAGTGCTGTAAATATTCGGGGTGTTTCTGATGCTACGATGTAAAAAATGGTCAAATCAATAATTTCCAGATTTTGGGTCTAAAAAAACGTATTACTGGTTTGGTGGTACAGAAAAATCAATATTATGTTGAAAATCATATTAATAATTTATGTATATTATTTACAAGATAGGGCTTGGTAATTTGTCGATGTGATGATTGGGGCATGATTTTGTGCTCCAAAATTACGCCCGGCATTACATCTTACCCGGCAAAATTTTTTTTGATTGATTCCACCAAAGAGCGATTCAACCGGTTTCTAACGAATTTTAATAGCATACCTGTATATAAATGCAGCACAATTTTTTTTTAAATGTGCGAACTTTTTGGTATCCAATTTGCAGAGGTGGCCAAAATACATCGCAATTAAAATACATGTATTTGAAATACTTATTTAATATACATTTTTGTATTTTTTTGTATTTGTATTTTCAAATACAGATGTGTTCTCCACGTGTTTTGTAATTTGTATTTAAATACATTAGAAATTTTAAAAGTATTTTGTTGTATTTTGTAAATTAAAAATGCACCCCGGCAAAACAGTATTTGTAATTTGTTGATGTGCTCTTAAATGAAACTAAACGCATATGATACGTATTTCAAATACATTTATTTGTATTTTGTATTCAAAATACGTATTTTAAATACAATAACTTGTAGTTTGTAATTGAAACAAGTACTTAAATACATTACTTGCTACTGATGTATTTTGTAGTTTTTATTTTGTGTTCGGCACAAAATATAATTATTATATTTTGTAATTTGCAATTAAATACATGCAAGGCAGCCGAATGTAATTTGATATTTTGTAATTAAAGCGTCTGCAACTGTATTTTATAATTTGCATTTAGTACTTACAATTAAAGTATTTTGGACACTTCCAATGGTAAACCCGATAGCACTGGATCCCTGTCTATATTATAGACCTTACTGGAAATGTTCGCATTGATCTCATTGAAAAATATAGTATTTTTCATTCTAAAACCGGAAACCGGAATATTTCAGTTGCTCCAGGTTCACTTCGTGAGACGTGGGACGGTATAGCCAGCTTATCCCGTGGAATCTTATACAGATCAGAACAAGAAAGATGGCGGATGCGAAAGGCATTGTGACTATAGTTCTTTGGATAATCTCTGCGGTAAGATTCAACCAAGATAATGTGATGGGACAAATTTTTTTATTTTATTTAGAACGCACATGTACGACAACAAAAAATCTGATCGTGTAATATGGCACAACGGTATGGCGTTTTTTCGCAGATAATTGGCTTCTTTGTATTTCTCGTGGGAATCCTATCGGTTGTCGACGTTGCCAGATATGGTTCCTTCAGTAATTGGCGATCAATCGTAATAATTATCGCTTCCATCGTTTTCATCGTTTTGGGTATCATCCAACTTGTGGCGGGGATCTTGGGAGCGCTGGTAAATTTACTATTGTAGCACACATCCTTCATTGACGTCTACTTTTATTTGCTATAGCCGATTAGTTAATTAATGCATAAGTCAATTCATTAGTTAATAATTAATTCATAAAAACTTTTAAACTGTTAAATCTACTAATAACTTCAAATTTAAAAACTGGAAATAATTTAAATGTAGCTTTAACTGCTAAAAACGTTTCCTAATACCTAATGTAAGTTTTTAATCATTGTTCACACCAATTAGAAAAATGATGTCCAATTAATTAATTTTTTTTAAATGTATTTTCAGGGCAAGTCTTCTATGCTGACGAACTTGCTCGCGTTTCACATCGTGGTTTTAATTGTCGCTCTCATTGTTTTGGTACTCATCATCGTAGTGCATCAGGTTGGAGATCGAGATTGCCGCTCTGATTATTATGGGAATTCAAACTGTCATTACTACTATTACGGTAGCAGCTACTATGGAGGATTTTTATCAATGGCCATTCTTGAAATGATCTTTGCCATCATCGTCATTATCCTCGTTTGCGTCCTATAACCGGGCAAGCGTACACACACGTCAAAATATATTCATTTTATTATGTATACTTTTCAAATAATTGTCTCGATTCTTGTCAAAGTCAACAGTGCAGTGGGTGTGTGCCCTTACAAACTGTTTGTCTTTGAAGACGCAAATGATATAACTCCATTAATGTACTAATGACGAGCCCGTTCTTATACTTTGCATTTGTGTACAAAGCAAAATTACCTTAACTTACAATTAGTTGTAAGCAGCCACTGTCTTGATCTGGATAATGTAAGTAAAAAATATGGTCATGTAAAAAATCATTTAATTGTTTGAAACTTCTGAAACTCCTGGGTTTGCTAGTTGCTAACTTCGCCAAAAGATGTATATAATATTTACCGACAATAATTCTGCCTTATCGGCTATACCTAGAGATAGTATCTATAGAGCAGTTTAGTTGTGTTACCAGCAGCTTGCTGCCATTTATTTGCATCTTTATTGAGTGTAAATTATCCACACGCTGTGCTGACACACTTTGCAAACAACTTTAAGACCGGGATGTACTGGAAACACATCAAAAAAGTGCTCAAGAGAGTCCCAATTCACCTTTCGTAATTGTATTAATTGTACGTATGAAAAAAAAGAACAATTGTATTTGTGTATAATATTCTGCTCTAATTGCTGTACTTAACATACAGTGCCCTGTAAAACCTAAAGTCATGAATATGACTCACCATTACCTATACAAATACGTAAATACGTAAACCAATATTTCCGACTATTCCATCTCTTATGCCATGGCGTGTACCAGAGAAGGAAATAAAAAAAATAAACAACAAATGCCTTTGAAAAAATCGTACCGAGTTTCTCTGTTCCATTTTAATGAGCGACCGGAGAAAATTATTATGGACTTTGGAGTCTCCGTCACGAATGAAAAGATTCACATTTCACATTACAGTCGACTCTCCCTATAACAGCACCCTATAAAGCAGTAAATTTTGCCTGTTACATGTAGAGAAGAACCGTTATGGAGAACATGAATTTCTATGGTAACAATTGGAGTTTTTGAGGGGAGCATTTTTTGCTACTGTTATGGAGTGAGAACTCTTATAAGGAGGGCCGTTATAGGGAGATTCGACTGTAATATCCTAAAGATAGAAAATTTCTATCTTTAGCATATTAAACCAATTACATATAAGTTGCAGCTTCACAGTTGATCGGTCGGCCTGGCCGAGTACGAACGCAAGCGCTACAAAAACTTCGGCTCGAAAGCAATGCAAAAATTGAATAGTTGATGTTTGCATGCCGGAATGACGGTGTGTTACACGGGTATTATACTTTTGTAAGGAAATATGATATAATAATACATTAAATAAATTAGTAACACAGCTTATTTTGCATCTCTCGGTGGAAGTGGAGACGCAGAGTCGCAGATCGCAGAGCATTTCACGCTCTCTCTCCATCTCAATACGAAGGAAGTCTTTATCTGCTTTATCTGCTATCGCTATCAACATCAACAGTTCAATAGTATGTGCATTGTACATTACATTATTACATACATACAATAAATTGTACAATAATTTATTTATTTCCACTCGTCCAATCAGAGGGAAAATGGTTTAAGTTATTCACATTATTATTTATCAAGGTAATTTTCTCCTCCCGCTAATTTGTTTTTGCACAGGAAATTCTTATTCCTGATATTTTAAATGTTCCTGTTCCATACCACCAAGTAATTGTGCAAATATTTTCTGTGGACATCGTTCCGACGTTCCGAGTCTGCCAATTCAAGCATCTAATGACTAGTGATTAAGGATGTGATCTGAGGGATGTGCAATAAGTGCAATGTGCACGATTATTTTGAAATCAGTCAGTGTCACTGCCGAAGTTCGGAATGTTCGCAATAGAAAGCGCGTTCAACTTTTTTGTGCACGTCAAAGGGATGTGCATTGTGGTTGAATTTAACTCGAGGAATGACCTTCATAAAATGGGAAATGGGATTCGACTGCAGAAAGCTGTTCTTTGTCCAGAGGAATTCTTTACGGACCCAAAATCCTACTAATGGTGTAAAATATGGCACGAGGTGGTCGTGAGGCCGTCAGAGGCATCCCGGCCGCAGTTATTTGGGTAGTATCCTCTGTAAATAACGAATTTAAATATATTCCGATTAAAATCTAGATTCTCATTATGCTTGTTTATTTGTTTCCTTATTATTATTGCCATAATCCCACATTATGTACATATATGTGGCAGATTGTGGGATGTTTATTGTCCGTTCTTGGGCTGCTCACAATTATTCACGTCTCCAAGTATTACGATGTGAATGACACGGCAGTCATCCTCTGGATCGTTGTAGGGACATTGGCTTTCATTTTTGGGATCCTCCAGATGCTCGTAGGATCCCTGGCGGTCCTCCTAATTCTGACAATTGTAGCACTGGTATGAGTTTAATTGAATATACACATTTACGTACTTACTGTACATGGGTACAGTTCTTTGTTATATAGCACAGTTTCTAACTATTGTTGCATAAAAAATCTAAATCTTTTGAGATTAATTTTGTTTAAATATGAATTTCAGCGAAAAGGTTCCCTTCTACTCCTTCTGATTTCCATGATGAGAACTCATATTGTAATTTCCATTGTAAGTGCCATTTTGTTACTGGTTGACATTATCATCGGAGCTGCGTTGGACTATGACTATTGCTACAACTACTACTTCGCTATTTACGATTTCATAGGAAATAGAGGACCTCCTAATAGGGGATCTTGTCATTACTACGGACCTCCCGGAGGTCATCTGGCCATGGTGATTGCTGACCTCGTTTTTGCCATAGCCATCATCGTTACCTGTTTTGTCCTTGGAAGAAAGCATTAGCAAACGTTTTTATATTACTTTGTGTCGGCCAGGTTCAGTTTAATGTGTAGAATTATACGTGCATATGTATTCTAACAATAAAAGAGTATGTTCACATTTTTTACAATATTTTGACGGGATTTTGACGGTGTTTTTACTGTATTTTAAGGCATCTTTACTTTTTACAGTTTTTTAATTACTTTTACAGCATTTTTTACAGCATTGTTACGGTAGTTATACAAAAAACCAATTCTGAAAGACGCGTCATGATAGAGCGTTTTAAAGCGTAGCTGATTGAGTATTGTGTGCATCATTTCTGAATTTAAAATTCGGATAAACGCATATTAAAGTTGCTCCAACATTTCGGTAATTATTTAATGTAAATATACATATTAGAAGCAACCGGGTAAATTTTGCAATAAATTTCTGCTTGATTTGTCTCTACAAATTCCTGGCTGAAGCTACATCGGTGTCGATGCCCAAAGCGTATAAATTGTCCACATTTTTGTATGGGTGATGCAAACGATGCATGATTAATGTTTGAGTGCCAGCATAAATAATAACAATTGTATTATTGCCTTCAAAACAATTGCAACAGAGAATGTTAGTGGATTTATCAAAGCTGTTAATACCAATTGACTCGGTCTAGCCCAATAAGCTTACGCCACCCTTGATTTCCCCACGCAAATTGGAAGAATCGAGTTCAAGGTGACGATAACGCAAGTGATATTTATTTTAAATGGTTAAATCCAGTAAAAAAATTTACCCATTTTTACCTGACACTGGAATTGTGAGTGGAGGGAGTAAAATGTATTTGTATGCTTGGATATATGAACTTGGTTTCTCCGTTGTAAAATGAGCAAGCTCCGGGGATGATAATTCCTAATCTGTAAATTATTCTGCTTGGCGATAAAAACCGATCTATGTCAATACACCTTGACGCACGTATTATCAACATTCTCGGTATCAACAATCCTCCTACCAGCCTGTAATTTCTCATCCTATGTACTGTAAAAATGACAAACAAAATCCCATGTTTGCTCCATCCCAAAAAGTTGCTCACTCGGTGTGATCCTAACAACGCTTCATTTGTCATGTGGTCAACCTCTGCAGAAGTGTGCATATGGATTTATGCTCTATCATTATTTTTCTGCACCAAACATTTGAATACGTGCATGCATGATGTATGCTCAGCAAGTGTTATAGTCGACACGAGTTGGATAAATCATGATCTGTTGTTATCTTCACGATATTAATTTGCCACGTCCTTATCTGCGTCAGTGTGAACCAACAGGGTGTTTTTCTGCATTTATACCTGTCCATTTGCCCATCTCCAAGTCTTTATATCTCGAAGCGGACGCTGTATTGGGACTCATTACGTTTTAACGACTCTTTTAACGCCAAACAATTCTGTCTCAGGGAATTGGCAGTGAAATTTAATTTTTCCCCATTACAGAGAAATATTTAAATTTGCAAATTTCCATAAACCTACTATCGTTTTAAATTTAGAACACAATCTTGAGCCATATAAATATGAAGCGCCGAAAAGAACAATTTTTCCTTGGGCTATGGTTTATAGGTGCAGTTTTCCTCCTGACAAAGGTCACTGCGGATACGCGTAAGTTATCCACCGTTTATGTATACATATGCATACATACATACATACGTACATATATTGCCTACCAAGTGCATACATTTATACATGTACATATACACTTTGTAGACATATACCTGCGCATAAGAGTGTCATAATTATTATGTCGTTCTTTTAGGAAACAAAAGTGACTATAAGAGCACGTAAAATTAATGGCAAAACTAACTATAAAGCAAAATTTCTTAAGAGCAAAACTGGCATACTGTAAGTGCCAGAAATTCTAAAAATACGCTACAGAAATTGGCTGAATGATTCATCCTTACTGCTGCCTAACCTAAAAACAATAAAAATAAATAATAATAGGTACACATACGTGTCGGTGCAGAATTTCTAGCCAACAATATCGCATTCTGATGGGACGACAATTGGCCAAGTTATGGCGGGTTTTCCGCGCATTGTTGAAAAGTTTCTAAATTTTTTGAACTGCGCGCCGAAAAACACCATAACTTGGCTAATTATTGTCGGAACAAGATATTACTTCATTGAATAGAACTGAAATCTGCATCAATAAATTTTTTTTTTGTGAATCTTATTACTTCTGGACTACGGAACATTTCAGTTAATTTTTGCAGCGTGTTTTCAGAATTTATGTCAGTTTTGATTATAAGAAATTTTGCTTTACACACAGTTAGTTTTAGCCATTAGATTCACTTGCTTTTAGTCACTTTTGGTACTCCGACGATGTGTATAGATCCGCTTTTGCAATTTTAGTATTTTTCGGTTTAAATTTAAAATAATTTTATTTATTCATTTATTTATTGATAGATTTAAGGCCCTTCGGGTTTTCACCCATGGCCCGTTTTCCATTTATTGTCGGCAGCATTTGATGTGTTTGCGTATATGGACAAAGTTAACAATAAAAATAATGAAAAAGGATACAATTACGACTTTCTGCGTTTTTCTCGCTTCAGGACAAGGGAATGATTGGAACTTGCATTTCTATGCGAAGCCACAACTTCTTCTCAACCTTAATTCTGCATCAGAAAGGCAGAGAATTGGGGTGGAACAGTTCGATGGAAAAATTTACCAAATGAGCATAGCACTACAGTATATGGACGCCGATTGTGGGCAGGGAGATAACAAACCGCTTGTTCACGTAAGATTACATTTTTCCTAAAATTTTGTACGGAAAGTGTTGAAAAGATATTTCCTGCGTGAGGTACATAAATGCCGGAAATAAATGAGAGTTTTTTCCTACAATATTTAATTTAACTTGCGACCTTTCAAATACATGCTGAATATGACTATGACGGACTGAATTCTCCAACTGACTACATTCATTTTTAATGAAATGATTTACACTGTGTAAAATGGGCACTTCTAAAACTATGTAGGATTCATTATAAAATGGACTCTCACTATAACAACCCCGAAGGGAATGGCAAAAATGGTTGTTATATGGAAAAGTTGCTATATGAAACATTTAATATGTACACTAATGTACAAAGGGCGGAAAAATAAAGTTGTTATAGAGAAAAAGTTGTTATAAGGAGAGTTGTTATAGAGAGAGTCCACCGTAAACTAAAGCCAGTGCAATGATTCCCATGATGACATTTACTTTGCACAGATTGAGACAAGTAGTGACCATCAAAGCGTCTGCAAACCAGTGGATGATCAATACTACGTGAGCCATGTATGGGCGGGCTTTCAAAGTGCGAACATCAGCACATCCGGGAATTGGAACAACACTGTGGCTACACTTGTGGCCAGCGTTTACTATGGTACACTTTTAGCTCATACCAAAAACTACCTGTCCTTCCTTTATTGTGATAACATTCAATTCTCTCCCTAACAGGGCTCCCTTGAACAGTTTCCGCACCGATGGTGTGCACAAATCCCTCCGAAAGCTTAACTATTTCATTACCAAAATCGCTCTTCATTACATTTAATAACGGTTTTTTTAGAACACAAATTTTTTGAATACCCCGCCATTATTTCCCCGTAACAGTCTTTCCCTAAAACTGTTAAAGCAGTTGTTTATTGCTACTTCGTTATGGAGAGAATTGACTGTACAGGAGTTCAATTAAACCAAATTTTATTGTCTGGCCACTCACGGTAGAGGTGACATCCTGCTCGGAGTGTGCTGTAGATGAATTCTGCTGCGGCCGATTTATGGACGACTGCCTAGATCTCCCAACGCCTTCAAATTTTTTGGGCCAGAAACATGATACGTCGGGTAAAGAGAGGGAATGGTCCCCCCGGTGTATCCCGGCATCCTTGGTATGCGACTCTCATCCCAGTTGCGGGAAAAAGTGCAACGCGGATGAGTTTCCGATTTACTGCAATAACCAGACGTACCCAGATGAATGCCAAATTAATCCTGCAGCTTGCTGTAAATCGATTAAAATCTAAACAGTATCAATACAGTGGACTCTCGCTATAACAACCCTCAAGGAAACGGCAAAAATGGTTGCTTTATATGGAAAAGTTGTTATATGGAACATTTATTATGTACACTAAATATACGAAGGGCTTAAAAATAATTTTGTAATAGAGAAAAGTTGTTATAAGGAGAGTTGTTATAGACACAGTCCACTATATTTGTCTTACTACCAATTTTTCCTGTAGTATTAGATTTGGTCAGACTCGAGTCTCTGACGTTGGGTCATCTCCACTGATAGTCGAAATCTAAATGTGGTCACCCTACATTTGCTTTCAGCGCAGGGGTGATGTAATTTCAAAATTTGCCATTTTACCCAAAATTGCTCCATCTATAAATCCTGAACTTGAGAACGTAGAGATTTTATTTTATTTTTAAAGCATTCGCCGGGTTCAATTATGCCGGGTTGTATTTTCATTTGCCGAGATCCGCTTTACCGAAACAAATCAAAATACCTCCCGGCATAATTAAACCGATAATATTTTTTAAATACAATTAAGTGTTTACGTTCACTAGTTCAGGATTTATAGGTGTCGCACCTGTGGGTAAGATGACATATTTTGAAATTCAATCGTCACAGCACTGAGAGCAAATGCATATTGACCACATTTAGGCACATCAGCGGCTCTCCGGGGACATGACCTACGGCCAGGGACTCCAGTCTGACAAAATATAGTACCCACGAGCACAACTACAGTGGAGTCTCTCTATAATAAGTATCTTTATAACAACATTTCTCTATAACAACATTATTTTGCCCGCCCTTCGTACATGTAAGGTGCATACTTATTGTTCTGCATAACAACATTTCTCAGTAACAACATTGTTTTGATTCCCTTCGATGTTGTTATAGAGAGACTACAGTGGACACTATCTCTATAACAACTCTCCTTATAACTTTTTCTCTATAACAACTTTATCTTTCACTCCTTCGTATATGTATTATACGTAATAAATGTTCCATATAACAACTTTTCTATGTAACAACCATATTTGCCCTTCCCTTCAGGGTTGTTATAGCGAGAGTCTTAACGACACAAATTTTCTTGGGCATACCAGGGCTAAATTTCCTAATTTATATTCTGTATACAAGTAGTCAATTGGAATTTAAGCTTCTTCTGGACGGCAATAATGGCCGTCGTCTTCTTCGTCATGGCTCCCACCATCATCGTCTTCCTTATCTGCTACCATCGCCAGGTGAATGCCATGAGAGCCCGTCGAGCCGGTGGACCTGTCACGGTTAATAGTCCGGAAAATGTAAATAATTTTCTCCATTAAATTTTTCATAGACAGACTTGTTCTTCCATTGTTCTATAATACATAAACATGATTCTATAATAGGATCGTCCCCCCACTTACGACGAATTGGAACCCGAAGAACCACCACCATGCTTTTGCTACGCCACGTCCATCGTGACGAATGAGACCTCCGCGGACGGCGTGGACAATCCAACCTTTCAACCAGACACAAATGTGCCACGCAAGTCCTTCCAATGCGTTTGTGGGAATAAGTCACAGTCACCCACAGAAGTTGCCAGTAGTTGAGATTATTTGGACGATGGAATTTGCTAAAAGCAGAAGAAAGACGGATAAAACTTAAAATCGTTTTCGTATAGTTTTATGTATAACCCAATTCATTGTAATATCACATTCCGACGGATTATTTTGACTTCTTTTGTAATATTTTTATTATTTATTCCCATTTATGTATTAACGTGTACTCTTCTTAACTACCTCCGCCTCTCTTGCTTTAATGCTTTGCAAACTGTTATACGGAAAATTTAGAATGGACATGCTAATCACGATTAAATTAAAAGCAAAGATACTTATACCGAGTCCTTGAATTCATGTTGATTTATACGGGATGTTGCCAGAGATCAGGCGCTCATACAAAATGTGTTCACTTCAAAGCTGTTCCAACATATTCCAACGATGTAACAACGGGATCCGATGTAGTAAGTGTAGGACATTTTATCGTGCAATGTCTCAAAGAGCAGCAGAATCCGCTAAAAAATTATCAATGTGGCATCTAATCCCATCGAATCAGTTGGGCGTATATTATTGATAACATTCATATTATTTATATAAAATATACGCAGTATAAGCAGTGTCACAATAATACACGTGTGCCGAATTATTATAAGCAATTTGGTGTCTGTAGGATACCTCGCAGTACATCCCTGGTGTCAGACTTGGCTGTGACCTATGACTATATGCAGTACAACAAATACTAATAGTAGTATAACTTGTACTGATATAGACAATAGATATATATGTTGACGGATGTGGCCTGCAAATTAATCCAGACAGTCAAAGCATTGTGGACAAATTAGCAGCACAAAACATAGGATAATGTTTTGGAAGTATCTGCGGGAATGGACCTATGCCAATGCATATATTCATCTAGATCAGATTTGGACTGCACAGATATTAGGCATGGATGGTGAAATACTTCGTGACCATTCCCTGGAGCCATACAAAATTGTAAAAATTATGTTTTTATGGGAATAGTTTCATTAAGAACTAAGAGTGCAAAAACGCTTTTCTTTAAGCGTTAACTTACCAAAGATTTCAGACAGTCGGGAGTTGGAACGGTGTTTTATTCAACTGAATGTGATTCAGTGTTGGATGGTGAAACAGCATTTTTGCGTGTTGTTTATGATAGGAATGCATAATGCCCTTCTGTGTAGAGCTTTGACCGCAGTATGTCTTTTATTTTGATGATTAGGATTTTGGTCGCTGGTCTGTAAAAAGTTACCAAGCTGTTGGTTTGAATGTCTGCTAAATCCTGCATTGTTCCCGGTGCAATATCCGCATAGTTTACGAATGACTAGGTGGTCGTCTTGATGAGATTTTGGATGCTTTCCCAAGGCAACTGCTTGATTGCAGCGGAAATCACGCAGAGCATTTGTAGGTCTTAAGCATCTGGTGCGTTCGTGTGAACGGCAAAACTGATAGCAATTTTATAGCCCTAACGTCAGTTTAGAAAATGAGAACTTGGTTTTCGAACTGAAACGTTAGAAGAATGCTTAAGTGCCCCAAACTACAAAATATTAATGATACCAAAATTCCAAAACACCGTCGTAAACAAGCCATGCGTACAATTCAAAATTAGCCACTAAAATATCCCATTACCATTTTTAGGTTTTTTAGACATAGTCCTTCACCATAGTCGTAATATTGTTTTGCTATTTCACAGTTTTATTTAGTTTATAACCAAAGCAATGATCTCATATTTTCAGTTTTCCAGAATAATGATTTCACCGTTTTGAATGAGCTTGGGCTTCCACATTAGGTGAGGCTCAAATCAGTACCATTAACTTTGTTATTGCTATTTGTTAAACAATCTTGCATAGTTTTTGGCTTCAAATAAAAGCAAAACGAGTACACAAAGTTTTATATTGACCCCGCAACTGTGATTTTGCAAAAATCAATGCTTTTACTGACGAACGTTTTATATTACTGATTACTGCTGATGATATTACTGATTACAATTGAAAAAATCATCGTGACAATACCTTGATGTTGCCAAAAAAACTTGCCCGAAGGCGGGAATTAGCAACATAATGAAGGAATTTTCGAATACCAATAAAGTTATGGAATCTAAATGTCAACTTCTGAATACGAATTTGAATTTCGAATTATAAATTCCAATTAAAATATCTTTCTAAAAAAAATTTGGATACTAATTTCGAACAAAATACTGAAAATATGAATATAATTCCGATTTGAATTTGAATACGCATTCGGATGTCATACCTTGCCTGTTACAATATTTTAATTGGTTGTTTCTATAAAATTTTCAATGCCTTACGTTTTTTGTCTGGTGCAGAAGACGTACTCTTAGTTCGTCGGTAATGCTAGCATTCCCTTTCTTTAGCAGTATATTGTAGGCGTAATTGCCTCAAGGCAATTAGATTAATTCAGTCTACTAAACGCTGCCTATATGCTGCCATAATTATATTTGATTCTAACATAATTTTTCAACTTTTACTTTCCATGTGTGGATGTGACATGGCAACGTAGCTACAGCGGAAAAGACAAGACGTGGCGGCTTATTATCTGTTCCTTTGGAGCATCATGACTGGGCAGGAAATATGGATACGATTTTTCATCTGCGCTCACCTTTCACCCAGTTTTACCAGTACGATTACAGCATGAACTTTCCTCCTTATAGCCGAGCCTTTCGCTTCCCCAACGGCTCTTGGATCGACCCAATGGGGGAGGTCAACGACGCAATAAAGGATTTGGTCCTCGGAGCGGGCTACATTACTTGATTAATATTGATTTTATGTCCAGTAAATATATTTTCCATGTATGCATTTATTCCGATTCTAGACTCACAGCCTTATTCGGCTCTTACTGATTATTTCCTGACTCTCTATTATAATAGGCTTTGGTGTAACCCCAAAGCCGCCCACATCCATGTAAGCAACATTACGCATATCAATACACATACTTTCAATTAAATAGCTATTCTTCAATCACATTTACTGTTCATCTAAGGTGCTATTCCTGCAATTAAAAAAACATGCAATAACACTTACCCGTTACTATATATAGGATAAATTTATACCTATATCAAAGGTCATGCTACTATTGTGTAGTGAGCTGCTTTCGCGGCAAACGTTGTCCACACTGCGTGGTAGCGGAATTAGCATATTGTGCTCTCGAATCGGGACATAATACATTCCCATCCCTTTTTTGCTCTGACAAATTTCCGAATTTGTCCTATAAGAATGAGGCCCTCACGCAAAATACAAGCTCCGAAAACATCCATACCTCTTTGTAAAATTTTTAACTTGGGGTATATTGTTGGTTGCTGGCCCTACAAATTTATAGCGGAGAAAGCTAATTTTACTTTTAATGGAGGAATAGTTATAAAACTGACCTACGGACTGTACATGTTCCTCCTCTTCATCATGGAGGCGATGGTTGTTGGAAGATACATACATATTGTATCACGTGAGAATATTAGCTTGCTGGAATTGGTCACGGGGAGTTTTTACCCCGCCTTGTACCTCTGCCTGAACCTGAACCAATGGCTGACGTTAGCAAGTTGGGGGAGTCTGCACGTGGTTCTCAACCAATTTCTGCGGGCTGTTGCTGAGCTAAAAGGTACATTTAATCAGAATTTTCAATGGGGCAAATTTTAAAAATAGTTCAAGATGTAACGTGTTTATAATTCCAGACGTTGCCAGGCGTTTGCCTGGGAACATCCATAAGGCGGATGAATCCGTGGAAAATCAGGAACGTCAATTTCAGAAAAGAGTCACGCGCGCATTGATTCTAGCACCGGTCTATTCCGCTTTGGTTCGGGCTGCCAAGGTCCTGCGATTTCCTCATAGCCCGGAGCTCATTAGTTCACTTGTGACCTCAACGAAGGACTTGCACTGGCAATTGAAGGTTGTTCTGGCGTTGATCCAGTTTAGCATCACCTTTTTCCACGGATTTTCATGCATGCTCCATGCCGCCGTTTGCTTTTTTTACGGACAGAATATTATTACTTGCTTGCGGAGCGTTCGGTAAATTTGCATTTATTTTCTAATCTTATATGAATCCAGAGAGAACATTTACGATTTTTGCAATACTTTAAGGATTACATATATCATACATGTATAGAGTCACATTTGCAATTATTAATTCAAATTAGAAGCAAACCTTATATATGCATTTATTTATACTACACATATATTTAGCATTATGATGTTACAGTAACAATGTTTGTTTTGCCGATGTGTATTAGATTTCACATTTTGGCACTGTACTTTCGCTCAGTTTCGTTTTACCAAAACAAACGTATCAAAATACCTCCCGACATAATTGAACATAGAATGTTTGATAAAAATGATTACGTGCATGCGTTTACTAGTTCAGAACTTAAAAATGTCGCATTTTTGGGTAAAATGGCAAATTTCTAAATGCAATCGCACCTACACTGGAAGCAAATGTGGAATGACCACATTCAGGGACACCATCGGATATCTGCGGACATGATTTAACTCCAGGGAGCCGAATCAGACTAAATCCAGTAACCACGGGCAAAAATGATAGCAATACCAATATTGTTATTATAGTTATGTATATTATTCGGGCAACACAGTGGAAAAGTGATAAATATTCGTATACATATATATTACAGCATACATCCCAAATTGAACGTATACACAGACCAAATGAATATTTCTGAAGCCGTCATCCATGGATCGATAATGCTTAGTACGATGCAGCATGTATTCGATGACATGTACCGAATGTGGCCTTTTATGCTGCAACTAATCGCCATGATGATTGTCATCGTCCGGCTCTTCCTCGCCATCATATTGGATCATCCGGGGAACTTGATTGGGGCTTTGTGCTTGCTGGCAGTGTGGAAGCTCGTATTTCGTTATTTTTCTTGCGTTCATACGGCATCGGTGGAAACGAGGGATAGCTGGAATAGAAGTCCCAAATGTGCCTGGCTACAAAAATTTGTTCGGAGCTACAGGCCCATTCGAATATCTGTGGGCGGGTTCTACTTTGCGGATACGGGACTGATGCTCACAGTGATGAATATCATTGCCACGAATACGGGTAGCTTAGTGCTGGCATACCACCGTGGCTAATAGACTCGAAATCCGTAAACAAATGCTGACTAATGGAATTTCCTTGTATCGGGTGATAACTTCCCACACTCCTGTGTTCATAGTGAAATGTATTATATGATGCTTATGCTTTTGCCGTAACAATATTGAGTATGAGAATTTATTCTGACAGAATTCACACTTAATTTTTTTTAGCTTCCGTCAGATACGAAATCGTTTCATCTAGAATGACGTAATGTCCGTAAAAGCTGTGCAAACCCATTCTTAATAATTTTTAGATGTACCAATCCTAACAAAAGCACCAAATACGTAGAGCTGGTCATTTTCAGATTAAAAACATTGAATACAACCTTTGTTATATGCTTTGTTATATGCTTAAAAAAACCTTTGTTATATGCTTTTACAAATTTCGTATGTATTTTGATTACAGGCTGTATTTTTATTATAAGCTTCGTACGTATTTGATTAAAGTTCATTCTCCAAACAACAAATAACGCTATACGTATCACAGGATTTGTCAAAATATGGGTATTCACTCAAAAGTGTACTCGTTTTTAAATAGTTTACAATATGAAAGTCCCGAAGCATTAGCGGTATATGCAACTGAAGATGAATTTTCGCTGGCAAAAGGCAAACTATCACGAAACAATTTCGAAATGGTATTCGAAAATAAAAAGATGAACGGCGTGCTTTTCAACACTTTTTCATTTAGTCCTATGATCAGCTGTTGTATATAATGTAGTATAGTTGATGGTCCAGCACCATTAGAACTAAAGGACGAAGTTCTGCCGACGGCAAACTTGGATAGGTATGTTATACAGTGGAGTCTCTCTATAACAACACTGAAGGGAAGAGAAAAAGTGTTGATACAGGGAAATGTAGTTACATAGAACATAAAATATGTACCTTATACATATGTACAAAGGGCGGAAAAAATGAGGTTGTTACAGAGAAATGTTGTTATACAGAGACTTGTTATAAGAAGACTCCACTGTATTACGTTAGCATCACATGCAAGTACGGCTCGAAATATATTTTGCTGACTTCCTTTTATGCTGTGGGTTTTTTTTGTAACGAATATTGACTAAAATAAAAATAAATAAATAAATATATAATGTGCACTTGTTCTGGAAATTCGCTCGAATTTATCTGTGAGAGCGTGTAAGATGTTAAATTTAGTGTGCTTTATTGTAGCCTGATCGCATACAAAATTTTTTTGACGTTCTATTTAATATATTTACTTAAACGTATAGTCGTCTTGTTGGATCGTATAAAGGATTTAGCTTCTTTCGTTATGACTATGTTCAGCATATGAATGGAGGTATCGAAAGGATATGTATTTCTTAGTGGTTGGATATCATAAGGCAACGATGTTGATTGTAATGTTACAGCACATATGTATTACTGATATTACAGTCGACTATTTCTAAAATATACTCTCTTGCAACGGGTATACATGCATATCCCTCTACCGCGGCTCCCTTACAGTAAAGGCCCAACATCTGTACCTTCAACTTCACTAAATTTCTTCATTCGTTAACATAGGTATGTACATACATTGGTTCTCTATAATGAGTTTTTGTCTGAAAGAATAAAAATTGCTGTTTTATTCCGAAACCGTATCTAGGTAGAGTGGAATATATTGAAAACCTTTCTTCTTGGTATATGTAAATACGTGCAAGGAAAACTTCATGCTATATAGAATTCCTTCTATAGCCTATAAGCTGGTATATATAAAACAAACAAAATCGTCTAAAGAAATTTCAACGAACGAGGTGTGTGTGGGTATTGGCCTGTGTGGGTATTGATACCATAGGACCATATACTCGTAGCAAAACATTTACATGAGCATGAGCACTTCAAAACAAAAACAAGCAGACCCACACAAGAAAAGCAATTAAAGCTTTATTTAATATTCAGTTTGAAGTACGCCTCGAGATTCAGGGAATTAATTCTCGGTTGAAATCAATTTCCTTCTCTATACCAGAAAATTAAGCAATGTGTTGAAATATCATGCCGGATTCCGCTTTAATTAAACCAGAACATTCGTTGACCATGAACGAGAACATTCGTTACGACTCAATTTGACGCAAGCATAGCTATACCACCAAACCCTTTATACCTTGCATATAGGATAGCTCGTAAACCCCTGCGTATTCAAAATCTGAAATATTTTTGAAGTACATGTACATACATGGCCACGTGTGTCGCTAAGACGTTTCATTTTCAAATTTTTAGTTAATTCTGCCCTGTATTCTGAAATACAACCGCAGGTGCGACCAGTTATTTTGCTGAATTGAGTAGGACTGGAATTGTTGGCTTCAACAAGCCTTGGAAACACCGGTAGTAGTTTGTGCGGACAGACAAGTGGCGCTTTATTTTTCAAAAAAATGGTTTAGTGGTTCAAAAGAGTTTGTTCTACGTTTGTTTGAAATAACGTACTCCGAATAAACAAGACAGAGCCTAACTTTAAGAAAAAAGATAATTTTTTCTTCAACATTTCTGTTTCTTCCATTTCTTTATATTTTATCTTCAAAATTTCAATTTCTTTTTATTTTGTATATCTTCAAAATTTATATTTCCTCCATTTCTTTATATTTTTTATTTCTTCAAATTTTAAATTTCTAGATATAGCATGTTTACACTTCCGATATCTAGAAGATCTGAAAAACAGTGTTTTCAAAAACGAAAAAGATGCCATGTTCAATCACTAAACTTAAGCATTAAAAAAAAATTAAACACTGCACGTTCCTGTCCCTGTAGTAATTGGCACGTAATTTCGACGTAAACAGTTTTTTTGCATTATCCAGCGATATCAAAGAAGACTCATATTTGACGACTCTACGGCTTAAAGAAATATTTAACATTTAAACTCGATATGTATTCCCTTTAAAATCACGTTTCCTGTGTAATTAGATGGTGTCATCTGTGTTCAGCGTGCATGCTTTCGAATCGGAGAACAACAAACATACTACCCTTTTGTGACTACCATTCTCGAAATTCACCCAATAAGAATGACTGCTACATCAATACCTCTGCGCCAAATTTTTAATCTGGGATATCTAGCAGGTTGCTCCCCCTACAAATTCGCCACGGAACGTGGTCAATTTGTTTTTAATGGGGGAGTAATCCCAAAACTGACCTATACACTGTATATGCTCATGCTCTTCGTCATAGAGGTGATGATCGTCGGACGATATATCCAGGTTTTATCCCGTGAAAATACCAACTTCCTGGATTCGATCAGCGGGAGTTTTTACCCGGCCGTGTACATGTGCATGAACCTGAACCAATGGCTTATGCTAAGAAGTTGGGGGAGTTTGCACGTGGTTCTCAACCAATTTCTACGGTCCATTGCCGTACTAAAAGGTGCATTTAGATAGGAATGTAAATTGAGCCACAATTATTATAATAGATTTTAAAGGTGCGGTCAACATAAAATGTGTACTATACTGTCAGATGCCGCCAGGCGCTTAGTAGGAATCATCGAACAGGATGACGAATCCCTGGAAAAGTCCGAGCATCGATTTCAAAAAAGAGTCAACTGGGTTCTGTTTCTAGCGCCGACGGTTTCCGCCTTTGGCCGTGCTGCGAAAGTCTTCAGAAAACCTCATAGTCGAGAGCTTATTAGCTCCATTATGACCAGTTCCAAGGACTTGCAATGGCAATTCAAGGTTTTCCTAGCACCGATTCAGTTCTGCATTACATTTTTCACTGGATTCTCCTGTGTGCTCCATGCGGCAGTGTGTTTCTCCTATGGGAAAACTATTATTGCTGGCTTACGAAGCATTCGGTAAAATTGCTTTCCTGTAAAATATTTAATTTGCACGCTCATGCTAATGATCGCATTTTGAAAAATTAGTGAACAGAATGAAGAGTCAGAATATCTGTCTTCCTGTCCAACTAAAATTATTTAGTATTAAAATTATTCCGGTTTTTCCCTGCCTTGTATCAATTTTGAATGGATTTCCTGAGCAGTATCAATTTTGAATTGGACAAAACTCAGACGGCATAACATGATTAATTTTGCCAGCTGAAGAATTTCCAATGCGTATATACAGGTTCCCTTTATGGCCGCCATTTTAGGCAGAAGGTAAAATTGGTGGCAAAAAAATTGGCCAAAAGTAAGGGCGAATCAGGGCTAAACGCGTCCAGGAACGGGTGGGTAAGGTAGTGATGAGTAAAGACTTTGAGACAAATTTTTAGCATGAGAGAGTGTTTAAAGAACATTAATGCAGTCGAGTCTCCACATAACGAGTCTCTTTATAACAACAATTCTATGTAACAACAATATTTTTCCAGTCATTCGTACATTTAAGGCGTATATTCATTGTTCTATATAACAACCTTTCCCTGGAGCAATACTTTTTGCCCTTCCCTTCAGAGCTGTTATATAGAGACTCCACTGTGTATGGGTACTAAATGCAAAGTTAATCGATTTTATTTCCAAGCATATTCGCTTCGTTATTTTTTAGTTATCGTTTTTGAAGCACTTCGAAGTAGCATCAAATACACTGCTGTAAATACGCTGTCCATCTGCAACACAATTTTGAACAAAACACGCGTTCCTATTGTTTCGGAATTAGATTATACCCAGTTCTGCTTATGCTCATACTATAATTTTCGAATATATATGACGTTACATTGGCAATTCAGAATGGGTATAGATTTAGTCAAAAATGATCATTATTAATTGATACATTAATAATTATACATTATTAATTATACATTATTAATTGATACATTATTTATTATACATTATTAATTGATACATTATTAATTATACATTATTAATTGATACATTATTAATTGATACATTATTAATTATACATTATTAATTGATACATTATTTATTATACATTATTAATTGATACATTATTTATTATACATTATTAATTGATACATTATTAGTTGATACGTTATTAATTATACATTATTAATTATACATTATTAGTTGATACGTTATTAATTATACATTATTAATTATACATTATTAGTTGATACGTTATTAATTATATACATTATTAATTATACATTATTAGTTGATACGTTATTAATTATACATTATTAATTATACATTATTAATTTATACACACATGTAGATATTTTCACGCAATGCAATTATATATATATAAGTGTATATTTACTATATGTTAACATATAGTAAATATACACTTATACAGAACTGGAAAATCCTACATAAATTTAAAAAGTGAATAATGGGGGGATATTACAGTACAAATCCAGATTTGAAAGGAAACCAGCATACGGATGTTTCCAAAGCCATCATCCAGGGAACAATAATGCTCGGTACGATGCAGCATGTATTCGATGACTTGTACAAAATGTGGCCGTTTATGCTGCAACTTGTGACCATGATGATTGTCATCTTCCGACTCTTCCTCGCCATTGTATTTAATCATCCTGGGAACTTGATGGAAGCCTTGTGCTTATTGGCAGCGTGGAAGCTCTTGTTCCGTTTCTTTGCTCGCGTTCATACGGCCTCCGCGGAAACACGGGAGAGCTGGAACAGAAGGCCCAAATGTGCCTGGCTACAAAAATTTGTTCGGAGCTACAAGCCCATCCGAATAACTGTGGGCGGATTCTACTTTGCGGATACGGGGTTGATGCTCACCGTCATCGATATCATTGTCACAAATACTGTTAGCTTGGTGTTGGGATATCATGCTGGATAAGCTTAAAACGGATAAACATAAAAAGGGAAGAATTTTCCTGTATTGTAAGATGATTTGGGACATTTCGTTGTTAATATGTATTAAACTGTCCATGTATTTCATATTATAGTTAATGCTGGTCATAATACAGTAGGAATATCATACAACTATATATGCTACAACATAGAAAAAACATGTTTCCCATGCAGAATTTTTTGGTGTATCTAAGAAAAAGAATTCGTCCCGATCCGAACAACATTTGCAGTGTTTTCAAAAGCAAATAAAAAATTTACATTTTCGGCAAAATTACTTTCTTGTTTCTGCTATTAGGGACAAAACTTTTAAAAATGCCATTGCTTATAAACAATGATATTTAATATACTTTTATTATACATATAGTTTTAGTCATGACCCAAAGACCCTAACCCAAAGACTCGAATTCGAACAAATCTAATACTCACGGGCAAAGTTGACTGTACGGCAAATATTGTCACTGTATAAGGAAAACTTCCTTTCAGGCCGGCATGTAATCAAAAAACATATTCAGTGGAAGAAATGTCATCAATAAATTCATTTAAAAAGGCTACGGTGGGTTTATGTTTGCAAAATGTCTAGGTAGAAACTAATGACTTAATATAAAAACAATCATACTGACACAAGGAGTACAAATATTATCAACTCTTTATTTAATATTCAGTTTGGAGTTCATCTCGTGAAATGAATACTCTGTGGAAACCAATTTCCTTTATATTCCATTTCGTTGTAAGCCAATAACAAACAAGCCAACAGAAGGAAAGCAATTAACGCTTTATTTAATATTTAGTTTGAAGTACGATTCGCGTCTTAGGAAACTATTTCTCAGTGGAAACAAACATTTTCTTATCCTTGGCGACGCAGTTTCATGCAAGCATTGCTATACGTACCTTTATACCTTTAAGATATGATAGATCATTGTCCACCGAGTATTCAAAATCTAAAATATTGTTGACGTGCGTTTGTACCTTTGTACAGACGAGTTCTTCAAAATATAGTATTAAAACTATAGTGCTTTGTTTTTTTAATTGGTTTATCTGATGCCCGACAAGCAATTGTTTAGCTTTTATTAAATAGAGTTTTGGCTAAAATTTTGGAAAAATTAACAATTTGAAATAAATTCAAATTGCTTTACGGAAAAGCAAATTGTGTCCTCTATAGGCGTGGCTAGTAGTAATTTCGCAGTAATTTTCACTCAAACATTCCTTTCATATTTTGATTTTGTTCAGCAAAAGGAGAGAAGAATCGTATCTTGTTCAAACGTCCGGCTTCATGAGCCTTCAACTAAAGAAATATGTACATTTAAATAGCGCTTACTGTGTAATTGGATGCTGTCGTTGCAGACCGGCAGGCATGATTACGAATCGGAGCACAACAAACACGTTATATTTTGTGACTCGCATTTTCAATATTTGTCCAATCAAAATGAGTGAGACACGCAAGATACAAGCTACGAAAACATCCATACCTCTGTGTAAAATTTTTAATATGGGGTATATTGTTGGTTGCTGGCCCTATAAATTTATAGCGGAGAAAGCTACTTTTACTTTTAATGGGGGAATAATCCTAAAACTGACCTACGGGCTGTACATGTTCCTCCTCTTCATAATGGAGGCGATGGTCTTCGGTCGATACGTGCATATTCTATCACGTGAGAACACCAACTTGCTGGAATTGGTCACTGGAAGTTTTTACCCCGCTTTGTACCTCTGCCTGAACCTGAACCAATGGCTGACGTTAGCAAGTTGGGGGAGTCTGCACGTGGTTCTCAACCAATTTCTGCGGGCTGTTGCTGAGCTAAAAGGTATAGATATTTAATTAGAATTTTCAATTGAGCAAATTTTAAAAATCTACCACAGTAGTTCAAGATAGTTTAAGATGCAAATTTGTTACAATTCCAGACGTTGCCAGGCGTTTGACTGGAAACATTCGTAAGGACGATGAATTCGTGGAAAATTACGAGCGTCGATTTCAGAAAAGAGTCACGTGCGCCTTGATTCTAGCACCGGTCTATTCCGCTTTGGTTCGGGCTGCCAAGGTCCTGCGATTCCCTCATAGCCAGGAGCTAATTAGTTCCCTTGTGACCTCAACGAAGGACTTGCACTGGCAATTGAAGGTTGTTCTGGCGTTGATCCAGTTTAGTATCACCTTTTTCCACGGATTTTCCTGTATGCTCCATGCCGCCGTTTGCTTTTTTTACGGACAGAATATTATTACTTGCTTACGGAGCGTTCGGTAAAGCATTTGTCTAATCTCTTATGAATGCATGAGGATTATGTTAAAATCGCATTTGCAATTAATAATGCTGGCATCTCGATGCAGTCATCGAATTGATATGTGGACATGTTACAGCATACATCAAGAACCGAACGCTCACCCTGACCAACTGAATGTCTTCCAAGCCATCATTCATGGATCAATAATGCTTAGTACGATGCAGCACATTTTCGATGGCATGTACCGAATGTGGCCTTTTATGTTGCAACTGATCACAATGATGATTGTCATCGTTCGGGTCTTCCTCGCCATCATTTTGGGTCATCCGGGGAACTTGATTGGGGCTTTGTGCTTACTGACAGTGTGGAAGATTGTATTTCGTTATTTTTCTCGCGTTCATACGGAATCCGTGGAAACGAGGGATAGCTGGAATAGAAGGCCCAAATGTGCCTTGTTACAAAAATTTGTTCGGAGCTACAGGCCCATTCGAATATCTGTGGGCGGGTTCTACTTTGCGGATGCGGGACTGTTGCTCACAGTGATGAATATAATTGCCACAAATACGGCTAGCCTGGTGCTTGCATATCATAATGGGTAAATTTAAAAGAGGTAAATTAGTAAACGCGAGAAGATTCCATTAATTGTGTGGTAATTTCAGACGCTTCAATGTTAATATGTAGTGACAAGAAGCTGAAAAATATATAAAAAAGCCGGATGCATGGCGGGCAGCAAATGAGCACAAATACACGCGTAGGTTTGGAGGATAAAATCAGGAAATAAATATTTATTAAAATGAAAATGGATTAGGCACATTACACAGCACACAACATAATTGGGGACGTTACAAGCTTTAAAAAGCATCCTTTGTGCACATTATTTTATAAATATTTTTGCGTCGCTATGAAAAAAGTTACCATTACACTCTTATTGACGCTTGTGTCCCACGAAGTTTTCTTCAAGTCTATTAGAAACTACCGATAATAAACACTAATTATACTGGAGACCAAATGAAACCACTGTATGAAATTAATAATTAAATACGTTTTACCGCATTGTACTAAACTATTAACTTGCAGTTTTCATTTCATATGCATTTTTGGGTTATTGCTTTAGTTTAATATGACAGTTTTCCGGTAAAAGGGATTACTCTGTGGAAAGCAGGAGAGTTGTAGTATTGTCAAAAATGAAAGCCAAGATGGTGAGTTTTAGCCCGCGGTCAGCGTAAAAGAATCCTCCAATGCGAACCTTCAATGGATGAATAGAGCAAAAAATCTTGGATAATTCCGGCGATCGAGGGATTCCTTTCCAATCTTGAAGTGTCCGATGCGAGATCTCGTTAATCCGTCCCATGCGATCCCAAATGTTGACTACGGTGGACGTGGCATATGCAGCTACAACTGCCTGATGAAATTTACAGGACCCTTCCATTCGGATAGCTCCAAAGCAACTCATGACTGCCGTGCGTAGAAGGGAAAGCTCCGTTAGGCAAATCGAGGTGGACCAAAGTTGGTTTCTCATCCCCTGCAGGATTTCAAGTTGCTTGTATTGCCGTACAAATGTCCCAGGATTGTGAATCTCGTCATGTCCGACTCCTTTGCTCATCCCTAGAGCTTCTATTGCAGTTTGTGCACTGAAATTTTTTTTGAATATAAAGGAAATTTAGCAAAATAGTTTTGAATTTGAACGAAACTTTGTGATAGCTCCAGTAGAGTCTCTTTATAACAAGTCTCTTTATAACAACTTTTCTATATAACAACATTATTTTTTCCGCCCTTCGTACATATAAGCTACATATTTAATGTTCTATATAACAACTGTTCTCTGTAACAATATTTTTCGCCCTTCCTTTCAGAGTTGTTACAGTGGACTCTCTCTATAACAACTCTCCTTATAGCATCTTTTTCTCTATAACAACTCTATTTTTCAGCC